>JZKD02S1638234.1:45294-59713 GCA_000966675.3 Picea glauca
GAAAGGTAGCGGAGATAACCCCTCCAAAGATGGACCAATCGTAGTGGAGAACACATATAGAGGGCTTGTCTTGGGATTCCGTTGATTGCATTTTCCATGGAGCTTCATGGGTCTCAAATCCATTCGAGGTCCTCAGTTGTCTTCCTGACTAATTGCCTTTGATACCCTTGACAGGTTTTGGGCTCGATGCCCTACTCATTGTGATCTACTTGACTTTCGACTGTACCCGCCTAGTGACTGTTCACGTGTTGGAAACCTAGTTGCCTATCTTTTTTAGAGACATACACAGGTGACTATGGGGGTATTCCATGGTACCTACTATAGACATTGGGCCACACTTTGTAGAGTATACCCAGAGGGTTCTTCCATGTTTGATTTTCACTTGCACCGATAAGTTGGTCTAGTGTTGGTTGTTGTAACTGTTCTTCCAACTAGTTTAGTGTTTGCTTGTTTTATCTTAGAGGGACCTTTTTAGTGTGTGTTGTTTTTTGAACGAATAGAAAGACCTAGTGTGCCTTTGATATTCTCACAGAGTGGAGGATCATGAGAATCGTCGGTCACGAAGGCTTCTGGGCCTATCATCGGTTACACTAGAGCCGCCTCCACCACCACTAAGGCAAAAGCTAGACCAATAAGGGTCTTTTGAAGTGACCGGGTCACAGGGAACTGTACCCAACCAACATCTGGAGGAAACAACTATTTTATACCTTGGATTGAAATCTCTTGGTCCATATGAAATGCCAACCACTGATATTTCGGCACCCACCATCATATAGATTCACCCTTACAAGTGCCAAACAGTGTCACACGTAGCTATGGAAACAAATGCTGCCACTTTTTCTGGGAATTCTTCAATTCCCACTATGGTTGTCACCACAGGGGATATTCCACCTCCTAACCCACCATCACCAGTCTAAGCCACCATGGTCTCAACCTCCTCTACCTCTAGTAGTTGTCTAATCCCGTCTATGGCGGTGATGACTACCCCTTTCACATTGAGTGCAACAGGTCATCCATTCTCATATGGGATGCCTAGCTCAAGTACAAGTCATGTACTTTCCTACTCCACTTAATAGACTTTACATCTATGGGAAGGGAGCTCTAACGCTCCTCTGCAAGAAAACATGTGGGGCACTTCAACTCCTTTTGACACTTTCCCTTATGGGGGAGGTCATATACCTCCTTTGTCCACTTTTCTTAGTGGCACCCACCAGTAATCCACTGGGCCACCCGTACACCATAGTTAGTTGGAGTAGGGAGTCAAGGACCACCTTCTCATAATAAGCCGGCAGGTTCGACATCATTTTCTTTGTTCGGTGCATTTGGTAACAATGCTTTCTCATCAGCTTCTTTCCTGACTGAGGGAAACCCTGGTTATGGACAACCTATTCCTATGCAGGGTACTATTCCTACATAGGGGGCAAACCCAAAAACTTCTTCCACATCAGGACCTTGGAATTCTTGGCAGGGATTAGTTCCCTTGTCAGGAATGTCGATCTAGGGAAATTCTTTTCACAACCAATGGAACCCCGAACAAGGTACTATGCCTATGCCCATGGGATCGACATGGGGAACCCCTTCCCAAATTCATCCAAATGTAATGCACACCCAACCATCTACGTCCTATTTTGGGAATCAACCGATGATGTCTCCTCACACGCAAAATCCATACGCTGGTCATGGCCATGGTTTTTACCAGAACCCTGGCCAGTAGCCGAAATTTTCTTGGCAACCAAGTGTCAGTCAAACTCCAGGCCCCTTTTTTCATGGTTATCACCAACAACCCAAACTACCTTTCCTAGAAACCTTGCATTTTCCAGACTTGACAAGGTTGTTGAATGACCCTATCTGTCACGATCCGCGTTGGCCCTCTATGCTGACAAAGTTGCCTTCGGACATACCAAATTTTGAAGCCAAGCCTAATGAAGATCCAGGAGATCATGTGACCACCTTCCATCTTTGGTGCTCATCTAACTCATTGAAATATGACTCTGTACAGTTGTGATTGTTTCAATGTACTCTCATTGGGAGTGGTGCTAAATGGTATATTGATCTTGACCACTCAAGATACTCTTCCTTCGACAAATTGGCAATGGTTTTCTTAAACCATTTCCAATTACCTGTGAGATACAACGTTGGCACAAAATTTCTAGCCAATTTCGAACAGACAAAAGCAGACCATATCTCTGATCACATCTGAGAATGGAGACAATGAAAGAGTTTAATTAGGGTTCCAGTCCCACCAACATTCCTGCTCGAGTGGTTCCTTAAGTATTTGGTCCCACAGTTATCCAAAGACGTCATGACGTCGGGAGTGTTTTTCGAAGAAGATGCCATCATGAGATCTCAAGAGCTTGAGATAATCTACTCTGAGTTTGGTTTATTATATGAGATCTAGCCAGATGCGCCATGCTCAATACTTGATAAAACCAAATAAAGATCTGGACCACATGCCGATGGTATTGTTGGTTTAGCACGAACAAATCCTGTTGAACTACTGACGAAGCAATTGCAACAACTGTCTATACAACACATAGCAGCCAGCCAAACTACTATTTTGGCTGCCCCCCCTACCCAAACGTCGGATGTACACATAGTGCAATTGACAAATCCAAAGGCCACCCAATAGCCCGATGGAAAGAAAAAACAACAAAAGAAGGGAAAGGGGGATATGAAACCCACTAATAATGCTGGCGGAGGAAACACTGAGAAATGAAAGCTGAGGTATCTATGCAATCCATGCACGGAAGACCAACCGACCCACCAATTTCCTCAGCTTGCAGAGGCCCAAAAGTTTGTGACACAACAACAACCAGCCGTGTTAACCAATCCATTTCAACATGGGAAAACCCTAACCCAAACCTCTACAAGCGTGGAAGAGGGTAGTCAAGCACCCTCTCCGTCTTCGAAGGGTGATGATTTTATATCAACTAGAGATCATGAGTACAATAAACCAAGAACTTCTGAGAAGGGAAAAGAAGCCAAAATCCCATCTCTTCCTCTCCAGATCGAGAAGACTTTGGGCGAAAAAATGACACACATCCCAAAAGGCACGTTCAAGAAAGCTTCTCGTAACCCAAATTTAAGGGCCACCTAGAACTATTATGTGGAGGAGGATTTGTCCCAAACCCCTTGTCTGATGTCCGCTTTGGAGGTCCTCCAAAGATGCCCTTCCTAGAGGAAAGCTTTGTTAGCCTTTGTAGGATCTACCGAGACTTGTAATTTGGGTAAAATCATGCTGGATACAACCGAATTAAAACCTCGTCTGCCTTACCACGTAGCATTTCAGATAGTAGTGGCGTAACCCACGAAAATTTTTACTCGAAACATTTTCCACACAATGATTGATGAGAGTGCCTCAACATGCGTTATGTTGGCATGTTGGAGGGAAATTGGCCATCCTATTTTGTCTTTGTCACCTACTCTTCTCTCTACTTTTGACGGTTGTTCATTCAAACCAAATGGTATCATTCCCTCTTTCCCCATGCAATTAGGAGGGAAGACCATGTGCGTCGAGGTAGAAGTAGTCGACACATCCCTCAACTACAATCTCTTGTTAAGAAGGAGTTGGACTTATGCCATGCAAGCAATGTTTGCTACAGTTTCTCGGGTCTTTTTGTTTCCACACGAGGACCGGATTGTGACCATTGATCAATTGTCTTTCTCCAGACCTGAGCCTTCACTGGGGGCATCCGCAGTCCTGATGATTGATAATCCCCAACCAGACGTAGTCAATGTAGGATTGGTTTGTGCCCATATTTGATGGGTACCTTCAATTACCCGCCCCCTCAAAGCGATTTTAAGTTCATATCCGACCACCATAAGGTTGATATTTTTCAAGTTTCATCATTTCACATGACTTACTTAAATGATCCATGGATACTTCCTTCCCCACCAACCATGATGGAAGGGACAAGGCACCCTGGCATGTCCATGCCCGTGTCCGTAGCCAAAGTAGCGTACTCTTTAGTCCAACAAGCTTCGACCGACACAAATCCAACTCTTGCATATGAGTTAGATCTGATTCCAGAGCCTATTTGGGTTCAAGGTTCTCTAGTTGATACTGATGCATTAGACTTAGTCTTTCCCTCTGACGAAGCAATAATTGAAGCAATGACTAGTCCAGCCAAACCCTGGGATGATCACCATCATCGATCATACTTCCTCCCAGAGTTAAGTATAATCGAAGCAAGAGAATTCACCTTAACCATGACTGGAGATAGGTCTTGTCCTATTAATCCATTAGCTACACATGAGGTTTATGCCGAGTGTAAACTATCACTGAAACTATATCGATTAATATCTATAGAACACCTGGCATCATGGAGAATGTTTTCATTGGAGCTGACTGTTTCCCCCAAGAGATTCAAGTTTACACAGATATTTTTAAAGAATTCCATGACGTTTTTACCTGGTCTTACGAGGAAATTCTAGGCATTGATTGAAGAATAGTTGAACATGAAATCACAACTTATCCTGATGCCAAGCTAGTTCAACAGAAGCTTCATCTAGTTAATCCCAGGAAAGAAGAAACCATTAAGGTTGAAGTTGAGAAATTGTTCAAAGTTGGTTTTATCTACCCTATCCATCTGACCCAATGGGTGTAAAATATGATGCTAGTCAACAAGAAATAGGGCACGATTCGCATATGTAGAGACTTCCGTGATTTAAACAAGGCCTGTCCAAAAGATATTTTTCCCACACCATTCATTGACCAGATAATCGATGAATGTGTGGGTTGTGAGGCCTTTTCTTTCATGGATGGTTTTTCATGATATAATTAGATACAAATCAAACCCAAATACTAGCACAAAATGACATTCATTTGTCCATGGGGTACATTCATGTATTGTAAGATGCCCTTTGGTATCAAAAATTGATACAGGAGCATCTCTCCATGTCATCCAGCCAGCTAGCTAGCCACGTCAGAGTGTGCATTCAAAGATGAAGAGAGGTATAGCCCTCGTCTTCCATTTTGAATTTGAATGTAATTAAATGTCTTAAGTTGTTGAGCCGTGAATCCGTGCTTTGCACAGGCGTAGACTAGATAGGCTTTTAATGTTTGTAAGGCTAAGATCTAGATCCGATTTGTGGACTAGACAACCCATTCAATGTAATTGAATAGGGTAGGTAGATTGGAGGGAAGATATCAAAGAGATCCTCTTGTAAAAGATCAATTTTGATCTCATTTGGAGTTAGTTAGAGATGCACAAGAGAGAGTGAGTTTGCAAGAGAAGGAGATGATACCTTGTTGCAGGCCGTGCTCAAGAACACCTTGTAAAAACAGGCATTTGCCATTTAATACAAGCAACATTTTTTCCTGCATATTTCCTATGTTGAATGAATGTCTGTGAGTGTTCAATTTATGTTGTAGATGTATGCTAGGCATTTGCAGGAGTTGGTTGATTTTCAGGCTTGAGAGGTTCTTTGTGGTTTCATGCCAGGAGGGCGTGACAGAGTACTGGGGTCTCTGGATACCAGTGCATAGATGCACTTCTGAACTCTGCGGAGTCAGACAAACACGTGCCAGGTAGGCACCAAGACTGAAGTCATGAATTCATAGGAAGACCTGTGAGGTTACTGAACACATCAAGAGGCAAGGCTGTGGAGAAGAACATAGTTGTAGACAGAACCTCTAAGGAGTTCTGTAAAGCTCTGCCAGGTGGGTATTGAGCCAGTGCAAGGAGTGCACAGAAGAAAGAACTCTGCTATGATTTTGTAAGAAACAAGAATCATTGCATATTCTTGATACTCTGCCAGGAGGGTATTGAGTAAGTGCGAGAGAACATGGGAAGAACTCTTTTGATTTCAGAGATTGAAGAAGAGTCCATCGAAGGATCTTTGCAGGGTTGATGAACACCCTGAAATACTCAGCAATAGGTTACTTGAGTAGACAGAGTGCCGGGAGGGAATCATAAATTCTCCATCTAAAGGAGAAGGAAAAAAGGATCAAATATCTTAGAGGCCTGAGTATCTAAAATATCAGAAGAGATAGCACTGTATGTGTGAATACTCTGCAGGATTGCAGAAGTCGCATAATCCTTCAAGGATTCGAGAGAAAATATCAGGAGGAACAACGTTCTTGTACACGCAGGCGAGGATTCCAGTCACACAACTCATATAGGAAAAGGAGCGAAGGTCGAGGCCTTTGAGAATTTGAAATTATTCCAAGTGTTGGAAGAAAAGAACCAAAGCTCAGCAAGAGCAATAGCTGCTATCGGATTAGCCAAGATCTGGATCGTTGAAGGATTTCACATCTAGGAGGCAATACAGGAAGAGCGCACAGAAGGAATGATTTGAACCATCAGATCTTGAGCGAAGAACCTGACAGCTGTTGGATCTGTCAGGAGCAGGATGAGGTTTAAACCCTCACGCATAGAGTAGTAGAAGCAAAGTCCTGAAGGAGTTTGTATCGGGATATCGGCGTTCGGGAGTTTGGGGATCCAAAGGATGAGAGTCCGGTTACTCGACCTCAGAAATCACAAAAATGAAAATGAATATGATTTGTCCATCTGTGGGAGGATGCGTGTCATGGAATCATCCATTTCATAGATTCGAGCACCGATACTCGTAGAAGTGAGCATCTTGACTTCGCGAGTAGCGAAGTCCCAAGAAAATCTGAACCACCCAATTGGAAGGACACGTGTCACAAGATCCTCTCTATTAGGGATTCAGACATCGAGGTTCAGAAGAGGAATTCTTTTGACTTCATGAGTGGTGAAGTCACGAGAAGACAGGGACCATCCATTCAAGGAGGAAAAGTGGAAGATATCTAGAGATCTTACGAACTCTGGAGTTCATAGGGTGAGAGCCCAAAGGTTGGGTGCTCCAAGTCGCGAAGTTACGAAGTAGCGAGGAGTGAAGATAGTTGTCGGATCTAGAGAATGGGAGGACCATTGGATCAGAAACCCCATCACATTTCGCGTGTTTAGGGGTTTGGAGGTTGAGAGGAGTTGTTCTCAACATCAAATATTTCAAAGTGCTGAGATTCAAGGCACTAAGGGGACACGTGGAGGAACCACACAGTGGGCCTGGGAATTAGATCGGAGGACAGACGTCACATATTTGAAGGAATCAATACCCCACTGACTTTTTGCGTCTCGGGGATTCGCGAGGTAAGAGCACAAGAGTTCAACCTTTGAACTCACGAAGTGTTGAGAGGTGAGAGGTGCTTGCGCTTAGCCTAGCTAGTGGTCACATAAGGAAGGATATGACCGAGAAAGAGCCATACCTGTATCGGTGATTTGGGTATCGTGGATTTGAGACGGAAGAGTCGGGAGTCATGACTCACGAACTCGCGAGATCGTGAGTTGCAAAAATAACCTTGGGTTAGGACCTTGGTCATAGTGTTGTGGTTGCTTAGGGAGATAGGTGCTCACACCTAGTGCAGTTCACACAGGGGAGCCTCCGAAAAGGACCTGTGGATCGATTTTGACTGAGATTCCAGAGAGGAATCGGAAGAGATGCTTCACCTCATGAATTAGAGTGAATGATCCTTAATATTGGGAGGTCTCGCAGAGACTTTGCTGAGGCAAAGGTGTTATCGAACTAATCGGTAGGTGAGGACACTAACTGATCTCCCTAGATCCACCTGGATCTAGAACAAAACAAGACACGACATGACTCTTTCCCTAAGTTTTGACCATTGAATCAACTAGTAGGAAGGAATAAATAACATACCTTTTTATCATTTCCTAGGGTCTCTGTTGCTCCAGCTTCACTCCTGTGCTCTTATGAAGTCAAGACCAAGACAACACAAACCAACCAAAGTGAAGATAGCACAATATATTCAACTGTCAACCTATGTGTATGATCAAGGAATTACACAATAAAGTGGAAATAACTTTATGGGAAAGGGACATGCTACTATATCATATTAATTGAGAGTAAAGATTACAACCTGAGCCTTGATGTCGCAAACTTCCTTTCGATGACTCTTGGCTACAACACACACACTTTCTCAATCCTTGTATGAAGAAGATCAAATCCTCTTGGTAGACTTGCTAGGGTCTCCATGCTACTGTTAAAGATTTAGTCCTTCACAGAATTCTTTCACCACTTCTCCAATGAATCTTTCTTAACCTTTTCCATGAGAAATCTCTCAATATATAGGAGAGAATGAATTAGTTACTTGGATAAGAATGATCCCACAATATATGGGAATCCAGTACAAGGATAAGCATTCGAATGCCAACCCATCCTTCTAGAAGATTCCCTTCTAGAAACATCAAGAATTCATATTTTTCCATGCTTTAGGAAGAGTTCACACCCTAGATATTCAACACAATGCGAGAAGTTCACACCCTGGATTAAGGCAGCCTACGAGAATCAGGCATTCTCGTACCCAAATGTATTAGCAGCCTGCGAACCTTCTCCAAAAATGAGTTTTCTGGGAAGAGATGAAAGTAACTTTTCTCAGGAGAAAGTTCGTATGAAGAGCCTGAGTACACCATCATCAATACATCATCATGATGACCAAAATCATGGGTAACAGAATTCCCCCCAAAGTATGAGGTTGGAACCAGTGACAGCCGAAAGACTTTGTAAGCTGCATGTGTGTGTCGAAAACTAGGAGCACACCTAATCGGAAACCTGCGAACAACCAAGCATCTGCAGAATATCATATATATTAATTCTGAGGTAGGCATTCCCATACTTAGATCATAGACTGATGACATTGTAGACATGGGTCATGGCCCCCAATCATACACTGTTGATCCATGCCGTCAAAAGATAGCATAGCCACTAGGAATACACTGTGGATCTATGCAAAAAATTCAAATTGAGACGACATAGCCACGAGACATATATAGTGGATCTATGTGTCACAGATAATACATACTCCATCGCAACCTAAACAAAAGAGATGATATCCAGGGTCTTCAATCTCGTCGCCCAAAGTATGAATCTGACCATGTGATTACATGTGTTGAAGTCGAACATGGAAGAGACCACTTGATTACTGGTCATTGATGAAACCGTTAACAAGTGCAAGGGAAATCACCATTGATGTCAATGACTCCCAAGGTACATTAGTACAATCCATTGAGTGTGAATGAATGAGTTGAAGTCGAACATTCAACGTAATCTTTTGATCAGGGGTCAATGATGTAAACCCACTATCGAAAGTGAGGAAACCTGCCATTAAGTCATGCAATCTCCAAGGTACCAAAGAATTTCTAAGTCTTGATTCTGGATAATGAGCTGAAGTCGACGGAACAAAACTCGTCACAGGAGGGCCTTGATGTATCCCCCATCAATGAAACGAAATGAGTAACATATTTTGAAGGTGAAATAGAGTATGATGTAAATTTAATTGGACACAGGGAAGGCCGACATAGAGAGAAATGGACAACTGCAGATGGCCGACTCAATATAGGTTTCAGATGGGATTCTCTTGAACATATGAATGACATGACCAATGATTTGGCAGCATTGACTCCAAGACGACATAGGGAATGACCTTGTAGCAAATCAAATGAGAGACAAATGGATTTCCCAAACCAACTTCAAATGATGAATAGGGGGTGTCAAGTTCAAGAGCGACACTTACTGCCAATCAATACGAAGATGAAAACATATCCCTTTCCCAAATTTTTCCCCACCATTTCTGGCGAGTACCTCTTTATTTTTACGCAAGCTTGAGGAGGATAACATATGCTTGTTAATGTAATCTCATCCTTCGGATGAGTCCCTCAGAGTATGTTTAACAAAACCTAAGAAGGAGTGGTTCGATCCCATTACGGGTCTGTTGATGTTTGTTTAACGAGTCCAAAGATAGAAAACTCGAAGGTTTTTCATGATTATAGAGTCTGGAAAAACACTTAAAAGAGAACTCTCTCAGTTCCTTTTTTGTAAACTAGTCTGGATGAGACCGAAAAAGAGATAAATTATCTCTCACCAGATGCTTACTTCAAATACTTTATCGAGCGTGAAAATAGCAAGGTCGCTTTGCTATCTTTTCATGTTTAGAGAGTCTGAAAATATCTTAAAGATGACTCCAGGGGGGTTCCTTTTTCATATAACCTTCTTGAGCACGAAAAAGTGATAAAAGTATGCTCGATCGCGTTCTCAGGTATTCTCGAGCACAAGAACGGACAAATACCATGCTCGAGGTTTTTATATAAAAAGCATAAAAAACAATCAAAACATGCGATGACAAAGAAAAATATGTCCGTATCCCTATATTTGACCATCAAAATCATCACGCCTGCAAAAGTTACACTCAAAATGACATTAGGGATTAGGGTTTAATGGATATATAATCATAAAAAACTAAATGACATAGTAAAATTAAATAAAAAGGAGTAAATACTCTTTTTACCACATCATTTTTACCTTTCCACTATTTGAGCTCGAAAACCCCTCTTTTACCCTCAAAGTTCGGTGTCAGATTGCGGGAGATGCAAGAGACCATTCAGTGAGCTGTCAGTGATAGTAAGGTAGGCTCTATGTCCTTTACACTTTCATAGTTTAATTTTTCAATTTCATTGGTTAAATTTCATTTTTGGGTTGATTTTGCAAGCCCTACTTGCGCATTTCCATTCTCACAGGCAGGCTACACGGGACCTGTGAGAATGGGGCATTCTCGCAGGTGAACCTAAGGTAGCCTGTGAGGTTCTCACACTGTGCACATAGGGCACCTGTGAGAACCGCAAAGCTCAATTTTTTTTAAAAAATTTACCCAATGAACAAGAACCAAATCATGAACAAACTTGCTAATCTTCTTTTTTTGTTCCTTATGCAGATAATTGGCCATCAAAATGGTGCCTGAATGGCATGAATGGGAGAATGAAGAAGACAATGCAATGGCCAGAAACCATCCACCTACTATAGCTTCTTTGAGAAACTGTGGACTCCTGAAGTACTTTCTCATCCTAGGCATGAGGGCCCAAGTCAGACTATTAGAGTACCTGGTGCGTATGTGGGACCCTGATCAGTAGGTATTTCATGTGGGGGTCCACACACTATCCTTAGACATTGAGGACATTTACTTTTTTACTGGATTGTCCTGGTGGGGGTACTATGTGAGCTTGATTGGTAGCAGAGGCGGTGGGCTACCCATGAGTGAGTACTGTCATTTACACTGCGTTCTCAAGGCAAAGAGAAAGAAAGGAAAAGTAGCTATTTGGTGGGTACAATATTTGACCCTCCATACTATCCTGTTCACCATAGCTCAGATGGCTGGGAGTTATGCTCCTCACATGGTGTTACAGAGTTACTTCCAGTATGCTATTGAGTGTACTGAACCTCAGGTGTTCAACTTGGCAGATGTAATGCTTCGTAGAGTAAAAATACAGCTGACAAAATACAGACGAAACAACTTAAAGAAATTCGGTACGGATCTTTGTTGGTATCCTTCTTCCTTGAGCGGGTATCATTACTGAGGTTGCAAGTTGAGTGGAATATACCAGCTCCCAGGGATTCTAGGATGATGAGATGGTGTCAGCTTATGTCTCGGCACGTGGCTGGACCGATCATCAAGTATGATGATACATTCTTTGACTGGCTTCAACCGCAACTGTTGATGCTTGATGACTATGCTTATGTTGGGTTGGATTTCCGAGGAGATCCGGATTTAGTACTGCTAGAGGATGCTCAGTGGGGGGACCTTGGTAAGAAGTACATACATTTTTATTTTTAAATGTTTTGTGAATTTTTATCATATTCAAATGTTTTTCTTTTATATGTTCATCCAAAGACTAATACAAAATCATTTGTTGATGACACAGATGTTGGACCTTACAAAACTCCTGGTACTTCTCCCATTCAGCGGCGAGGAGGGGTAGTGGCAGTGCACAATATGATGAGGATTATCAAGTGGTGGAACAAAATCTGGAGGGCTTGACCACAGATATTCCAAACATGACTCTGGAAGAGGTTCCACGACGCAATCAACATCATACTGTAGGAGTGTCAGGGTCCATGAGTCGACTGCTCCATAGGGTTGCTCAGGCAGTCATGTGTTACCATGAATGTCATCCATGACGTCACTTTGTAGAAGCTATAATCTTCATATTTTGACATTTTGGTCTTCGGACAAACTTTTTGTAAAAACTCTTTTGATCATTATATATACAGACGACTTCTATCGGTTTACCTTATATTGTGTGAATATTGAATGTGATTGATTTATAAATGATTCAAATGTCTGTCCAATACATAATTATCCAATGCATCTGTTAATGTGTTTAGACATCTAGGAATATGTTGATATTCAATGTAATCAAAGTAACGTTCCAAGAGGCGAATTCGCAAATACACCCGTAACAAAGTAGGACTTCGAATAGAGTAGACATTACTTAACTGTAGTACTAAAAGCTGCGAATCAAGTCGCACAACCAAATGATGAATTCCGAGCGAGATAAAATCACCCAATAATTCAATAACGGCGCTATACTCTGCAATGTTGTTGGTCGCATGGTCGAGGCACACACCTCGTAAGGAGAGAATTTCATTTGTAGGGGCGTAAATTTCCCACGCAGCAAAAGCAGGGTTCTGAGTACTACGACTAGCGCCATCAGTGAAGCCAATATAGGGTAGAGAAGACTCTGACATCTGAAAATCAAACACAACGTCACATAACGACAGAGACCAGATAACAACAAAGGTAAGCTATAGTAACACACAAAAAGTATGATACAATAAAAATACAAGCACTAGTGCATAGATGATTTTATGCATAGTACTTCTTCAAGTACAACCCATTCCTGGCTTCACTCAAAGAAATACCATCATAATCTACCAACTCATAAGCTCCTTTTTCCAAAACTCGTCGAACGATATAAGGACCTCGCCACATGGGTTTGAATTTTCCATCTCCTAACATATCTCAATCTTGTTCATAGAGAAGAACAAGATCACCTTCAGATAAAACGCGAGGCTTGATATGTTTTTCGTATTGGCCCTTGACACGCTTTTTTTGAGCTTCTATGACTAGGGTGGCATCACGTCGAGTTTCGTCCAATCGTATAAGATACAATAGACGTTCTTCCTCAGCAAAAGTGTTGGGTAGGAGTTCAACAACTAGTTTTAAAGAGGGTATATCGCATTCAATAGGAAGAATGGCTTCCACACCATAAACTAACCGAAAAGGTGTAAACCTAGTAGCGGACTTGACAGATGTTCGGTACGCCCACAATGTCGAAAACAACATTGTGTGCCAACTTGTTTTATGAATCCCTATCATTTGTCGGAGCATAGTTATGAGAACTTTGTTAATCACTTCGACTTGGCCATTGGCTTGCGGATAATAGGGTGTTGAGTTATCATGGCGAAGACCCAACTTTTCAGTAAGTTCGGACATCATAAAATTCCTAAAGTGGCTACCGTAATCAGTGACGATAGCTTGGGGAATGCCAAAATGAGATATGATGTGATTAAAAAGAAATAATGCTGCGGTCTTTCAAGTGTTTTCAAATGTCACCATCGCCTTAGCCCATTTTGTAAAGTAATCAATGACTACAATGATGTAACCATGCCCCCCAGCCAAGTGAGGGTGACATGTCATGAAATCGATGCCCCATTTTGCAAAGGGACCAACTGAGACCATAGGGTGAAGAGGAGCGGGATGCGACTGTTTCTTCTGATTATAGGTTTGGCAAGCATGGCATTTCTGAACGGTAGTTATGCAGTCGTTAAACAAAGAAGGCCAAAAATACCCAGCACATAAGATCTTCTAGGTAGTAGCATACCTAGACATATGACCACCACACACTCTAGAATGAAAGTCATTCAGAGATTTCTTGGCTTCATCGAATGTTAGACAACGTCTAAAAACGGAGTCAATCCCCCGACGATAAAGAGTGTCCCCGAGGATAATATATTGACGATCTTGATAGCGTATTTGACATCGTCCAGTACTGGACAAAGTTGGCTAGAAATTCTAGGTTTGGAGATACATAATGATATCCCAATACCAAAGATCACCAGTGCTAATAAGGAAAAGAGATTCATCAGGCAATGAATTAACTGCTACATTTTTTGTTGTAGAATGGGGAAAGTCGCATATCAACTCAGCAAAAACTAAGGACTTCTTGGACTTGGCGCATTCGAACTCTAAGTCAAACGCGTTCGAACTCTAAGTCAAAATTTTGGAGTATCAAAATCCATTTGGAGTATTTTCCCCCTAGCAATTGACGTGTAAAAATGTGTTGCATAGGGTTGCAATGAGAAATCACTGTAGTCTTGCATGAGAGGATATAGTGCCGAAAGTGTTTGACGGCTTGGACGGCAACCAAGGCCAGTTTCTCGACATGCTAATACTTGATTTCAGTCGGCGTGAGACTTCGACTCAAGTAGTAAATAACATGTTCATCGTGAGCAACATCCTCTTGAATGAGAACCATACCAATAGTGTACTTCGAGGCAGCAAGATAAAGGAAATAATCATGACTGTAATCGGGGGGAAAAAGAAGCG
>JZKD02S1638234.1:59723-71530 GCA_000966675.3 Picea glauca
ACACATAATCGTGGGTATACCCTCCAAGGAGCCCGAGTGAGTTTGGTCAACCTCAATTCCAGGTACTGTGAAGACTTTCCCCTTCACAGTCACCTCGAGTAAGAACCTAGAAAGATACGCCACTGAGGTCACCACCAACAACAATAAATCCTGGGGGAACAGTTGACAGTCCGATCCACACGCAAGGGCATGGTATCTAGCCCAAAATCAACTCAAAAGGCTTCCACTCGTCATTGTGGGTATACCTCTGAGTGATCCTCGTACTATGTGCAATCTCTACACTGATATCAACAAAGAAGGGTGAGTAACTCTACCGATATCAATGCGACCTCGTGCTTGACCCTTGTGTGAGAAGGGCTTCCCAGGACAAAATGTTGCAAATGGAATTTGACAATCCCTAACACAAGATGCTATTGTGTGTTTTATGCTTTTGGATAGTGTATCTATCTTCCTACTCCAAAGCGCTAGCCTAGCTAAATGTTGGTGTAATAGAGCCCTAGAAAAGAGTTACTAGATAAATTTTACAATTGCGCAGTGTTATTAAGAGTTGTTGTTTACTCAAAGGCAATGGATATGAAACTTATGTTGTATGACTCTGACCCAAAAATGCATGGATGAGAATGGAATAGATCACTTTGCATTCAATGAATCCTATGTATGGGAGAGATAGAAAGTTTGTCCAGATCAACCATGAACTACAATGCAAAATTTCCTTTAAAATGCAAATGCAACCAATCACATATCAACAACAATTCTCTATTGTGTTTTTTTTCAATAACTTCGACAAATTATTTTCAATGTTTTTCGAAAATGAAAATGATTTTTTGAAAGAAAAACTTTTGTTCACTTTTCAAAAAGGACCCACACTATGATAGTAAGAGTACTGAAAATCAAAAACCAATGAACAAGCAATGACAAAAACCCAATCAACTCTTTCAATGAAAACAAAAATAAAAAGCAAACCAATACAATGTTTCAATTGTATAAGAAAAATGATATTTCAAATAATAAGAAAATGATAAAGACCAATAAACTCAACTTTCAACCGATCACCGGTTCTTAACTAATCAAACACACTCAGATTCTGAAATCAGAGAGTATGGTTTTGCCACGAAAAGTCAAGAAACGAAAGTCAAGACAAAAATGACAAGAAGAGCCTTGAAATCCTAAGACTGTTCATGCACGCAAACGAAGACAAGAAAGACATCAATCAATGGTCCAAGGAACTCTTATGAGGCACCTAAACTGATCTGGGTAGTTGAAGATGCCAAAACTCAAATCCAAATTTTTGAAAAAATGAGTTCGTAGGCTGGCAATACTACACAGTGCGAGAATAATTGATTCTCGCAGGTGACCCTTGAACAGGGTGCGAGAACCTCACATTGAATTTAAAGGCAAGATGCGAACTCTATAGATTCTTGTAGGCTACAGTGAAGTGCAGTGAGAGAATGTCTTAACATAGTCAAATTTTTGGAAAATGAAATAAAATTTGAAAAGGCCTTTGGACCCATAGGGTCTATCAGGATATCCTGAAGACTCAGAGATTGATAGGCAAGGAGAAAAGTAAAACCAGAGCAAATGGCCATAGAAAAACACCAAAATCTACAAAGAAAAATGGGATTATCCCCAGTGGAGTCGCCAATTTTTTTATCGGACTAATCGGTAGGTGTGGAGACTAACTGATCTCCCTAGATCCACCTGGATCTAGAACAAAACAGGACATGACATGACTCTTTCCCTAAGTTTTGACCATTGAATCAACTAGTAGGAAGGAATAAATAACATACCTTTTTATCGCTTCCTAGGGTCTCTGTTGCTCCATCTTTGATTTGGTGCTCTTATGAAGTCAAGACCAAGACAACACAAACCAACAAAAGTGAAGATAACACAATATATTCAACTGTCAACCTATATGTATGATCAAGGAATTACACAATAAAGTGGAAATAGCTTTATGGGAAAGGGACATGCCATTGTATCATATTAATTGAAAGTAAAGATTACAACCTAAGCCTTGATGTCGCAAACTTCCTTTCGATAACTCTTGGCTCCAACACACACACTTGCTCAATCCTTGTATGAAGAATATCAAATCCTCTTGGTAGACTTGCTAGGGTCTCCAAGATGTTGTTCAAGCTTCAGTCCTTCACACAATTCTTTCATCAATTCTCCAATGAATCTTGCTTAACCTTTTCCATGAGAATTCCCTCAATATATAGGAGAGAATCAATTAGTTACTTGGATAAGAATGATCCCACAATATTTGGGAATCCAGTACAATGATAACCATTCGAATTCCAACCCATTCTTCTAGAAGATTCCCTTCTAGAAACATCGAGAATTCATCTTTTTCCATGCTTTAGGAAGATTTCGCACCCTAGCTATTCAACATAGTGACAAAAGTTCACACCCTGGCTTAAGGTAGCCTACGAGAATCAAGCATTCTCGTACCCAAATGTATTAGCAGCGTACGAACCTTCTCCAAAAATGAGTTTTCTGGGAAGAGATGAAAGTAACTTTTCTCAGGAGAAAGTTCTTATGAAGAGCCTAAGTACACCATCATCAATACATCATCATGATGACCAAAATCATGGGTAACAAGAGGTGGCATGCTACATCAGTTTTGGTATTAGAGTGGGAACTCTGTCTGTAGATTTCAGGCAAAAAAGCAGAAAGCAAGAAGGAAGACAGAGTGTTGGAGACTCTGTAAGGATTGTTTGCAGGTAGGCAACAGTCCATAGATAGTTAGAAGGACTGTAGGAAAAGATGAAACACTCAGGANACTCCAAAGCGCTAGCCTAGCTAAATGTTGGTGTAATAGAGCCCTAGAAAAGAGTTACTAGATAAATTTTACAATTGCGCAGTGTTATTAAGAGTTGTTGTTTACTCAAAGGCAATGGATATGAAACTTATGTTGTATGACTCTGACCCAAAAATGCATGGATGAGAATGGAATAGATCACTTTGCATTCAATGAATCCTATGTATGGGAGAGATAGAAAGTTTGTCCAGATCAACCATGAACTACAATGCAAAATTTCCTTTAAAATGCAAATGCAACCAATCACATATCAACAACAATTCTCTATTGTGTTTTTTTTCAATAACTTCGACAAATTATTTTCAATGTTTTTCGAAAATGAAAATGATTTTTTGAAAGAAAAACTTTTGTTCACTTTTCAAAAAGGACCCACACTATGATAGTAAGAGTACTGAAAATCAAAAACCAATGAACAAGCAATGACAAAAACCCAATCAACTCTTTCAATGAAAACAAAAATAAAAAGCAAACCAATACAGTGTTTCAATTGTATAAGAAAAATGATATTTCAAATAATAAGCAAATGATAAAGACCAATAAACTCAACTTTCAACCAATCACCGGTTCTTAACTAATCAAACACACTCAGATTCCGAAATCAGCGAGTATGGTTTTTCCATGAAAAGTCAAGAAACGAAAGTCAAGACAAAAATGACAAGAAGAGCCTTGAAATCCTAAGACTGTTCATGCACGCAAATGAAGACAAGAAATACATCAATCAATGGTCCAAGGAACTCTTATGAGGCACCTAAACTGATTTGGGCAGTTGAATATGCCAAAACTCAAATCCAAATTTTTGAAAAAATGAGTTCGTAGGCTGGCAATACTACACAGTGCGAGAATCATTGATTCTCATAGGTGACCCTTGAACAGGGTGCGAGAGCCTCACACTGAACTTAAAGGCAAGATGAAAACTCTATGGATTCTTGTAGGCTATAGTGAAGTGCAGTGCGAGAATGTCTGAACATAGTCAAATTTTTGGAAAATGAAAGAATATTTGAAAAGGCCGTTGGACCCAGAGGGTCTATCAGGATATCCTGAAGACTCAGAGATTGATAGGCAAGGAGAAAAGTAAAACTAGAGCAAATGGCCACAGAAAAACACCAAAATCTACAAAGAAAAATGGGATGATCCCCAGTGGAGTCGCCAATTTTTTTATCGGACTAATCGGTAGGTGCGGAGACTAACAGATCTCCCTAGATCCACCTGGATCTAGAACAAAACAGGACAGGACATGACTCTTTCCCTAAGTTTTGACCGTTGAATCAACTAGTAGGAAGGAATAAATAACATACCTTTTTATCGCTTCCTAGGGTCTCTATTGCTCCAGCTTTGCTCTGGTGCTCTTATGAAGTCAAGACCAAGACAACACAAACCAACAAAAGTGAAGATAACACAATATATTCAACTGTCAACCTATGTGTATGATCAAGGAATTACACAATAAAGTGGAAATAGCTTTATGGGAAAGGGACATGCCACTGTATCATATTAATTGAAAGTAAAGATTACAACCTAAGCCTTGATGTCGCAAACTTCCTTTCGATAACTCTTGGCTCCAACACACACACTTGCTCAATCCTTGTATGAAGAAGATCAAATCCTCTTGGTAGACTTGCTAGGGTCTCCAAGTTGTTGTTCAAGCTTCAGTCCTTCACACAATTCTTTCACCAATTCTCCAATGAATCTTACTTAACCTTTTCCATGAGAATTCCCTCAATATATAGGAGAGAATGAATTAGTTACTTGGATAAGAATGATCCCACAATATTTGGGAATCCAGTACAAGGATAACCATTCGAATTCCAACCCATCCTTCTAGAAGATTCCCTTCTAGAAACATCAAGAATTCATCTTTTTCCATTCTTTAGGAAGAGTTCGCACCCTAGATAATCAACACAGTGCGAGAAGTTCACACCCTGGCTTAAGGTAGCCTATGAGAATCAAGCATTCTCGTACCCAAATGTATTAGCAGCGTACGAACCTTCTCCAAAAATGAGTTTTCTGGGAAAAGATGAAAGTAACTTTTCTCAGGAGAAAGTTCTTATGAAGAGCCTAAGTACACCATCATCAATACATCATCATGATGACCAAAATCATGGGTAACAAGAGGTGGCATGCTAAATCAGTTTTGGTATCAGAGTGGGAACTCTGTCTGTAGATTTCAGGCAGAGAAGCAGAAAGCAAGAAGGAAGACAGAGTGTTGGAGACTCTGTAAGGATTGTTTGCAGGTAGGCAACAGTCCATAGATAGTTAGAAGGACTGTAGGAAAAGATGAAACACTCAGGATTTCAGAGTGACAGTGGATTTTCTAGGATGGCAGATAGGGACAACAAGATGGCTACTAAAATCCATACAAGTGTTGGAAGGAAAATCCGAGAGCTGATGAGTGAAGATAAATGGGATGAAGAACTCACTGAGATGAACACGAGGATGGATGAACTTGCATTGGATATGCATCAGAATGCAAGGTCGAGATGGGTATATGAATGGCCCATAAGGATGAAATATAAATGGCCAGTCAAGCAGTTGATGGTCAAAAGATAGCAGAAGCTATTGAAAAGGTGGTTGAGGCATGCTGAAAACATCAATGGACCTAAGGAGATGGTTCAGATATGTGAACTAGAGACTGGGAGAAATCTTAGTGATCCTAAAGATGAAATGGGATCAGCTGAAGATCTCAAGCACTACCAGGAGGGTAGAGAGGAAATTCCCAATTGCTAGGTGGGAAAAGGGTTGAGATCACTATGGGATCTCACAGACTCTCATGAGGACAGCCAGGGAATTTCATAGTGCTAGGTGGGAAATGTATTGAGATCGCTGCGAGATCTCATAGACTTCAAGGAGGGCAACCGAGAGTTTCCAATTTTCCAGGTGGGTAAGGGAACATAGATGGGATCTGTTGATTCCATAGATTGTCAGGAGGGCAGTAGGAAAATCCCAATTTTCCAGGTGGGTAGGGATAAGCAGATGAGACTATCTGAGGGTCTGATGAACTCAGAGGTGATTTTGGATCAGCAGATGCAACTGACAGAAGAGGAAGATCAGGTGAATCTTCAAATGATTGGGGGAATTCAAGTATTCCTACCACATAGCCTAAGGGAGGAAGAAATCTATGTTGTAGATGCAGCAACAACAGAAGTAGGAAAGCCAGATGAGACTGTTAGAGGAAACTTGGAGTAGATATCTGAGACTAACCAAGAACAAGTAGAAAAATGGAATGAGCATTCTGAGGAATGGATCAATACTTTTAGCCAGGAAGATGAAAAGAAGGAAGCTGCAGTACTGAAGATGGCAACAGAAGAAGCCGAAGAGAAGGCAGATAGATTGATCACTCCATGGGATATGGAGTTGGAGATGTTGGAGGATTGGTTGAACAATCCAGAGCCAGTAGGTGACTACCATGAGCAGATATTGGCAGAGGAGCATTCTGAGGAATCACTCAAAATTTTCAGCAAGAGAGATGAAAAGGTAGTGAAGACTACAGAGATGGAATCTTTAGAAATATGGCAAGTTGAGGCCATAGAATAAGATGAATAAGAATTCCAGCCCAAGGAGTAGCTAGAGAAAGCTAGAGACATACCAGCAAGGGAAATGATAGTAGCAACACTATCAAATGATGAATATGGAGAAAGCATGGGAGATCACAGTGATCTACCCAATTGCAGAAAAATTTTGCAGTTGGGGAGACTGCAAAAGAAGATCCAGACACTAGAGCAGCTAGACAAAGTGATCGAGCATATCAGAGATCTGATGATCAGGTCAGTAGAAACTGTCAGCATGGAGAAGTTGAGCAGAGAAGAAGAAGAAGCAGCAGCAGCAACAAAAACAACAGGGGGATGGAGCAGATGAACAGCTTCAGAAATTTGTTTGGGATCCAAGACGATTTCAACAGCTGAGATGGGAAGCTCATGAGTAGGATCTCATGAATTTTTCAGCCGAAGAGTATTATGCAGGAGCATCTCTCCACGTCAGCTAGCCAGCCACGTCAAAGCATGCATTCAAAGCTGAAGAGAGACGCAGCCCTCGTCTTCCATTTTGAATTTGAATGTAATTAAATGTCTTAGGCTATTGAGCTATGAAGCTGTTCTTTGCACATGCATAGAGTAGATAGGTCTTTAATGTTTGTAAGGCTAAGATATAGATTCACTTTGTGGACTAGACAACCCATTCAATGTAATTGAATAGGGTAGGTAGATTGGAAGGAAGAGCTCGAAGAGCCCCTCTTGTAAAATATCAATTTCGATCTCATTTGGAGTTAGTTAGAGATTCATAAGAGAGAGTGAGTGTGCAAGAGAAGGAGCTGAGACCTTGTTACAAACCGTTCTCAAGAACACCTTGTAAAAACAAGCATTTGCCATTTAAGACAAACAACAGTTTTTCCTGCATATTTCCTGTGTTGAATGAATGTCTGTGAGTGTTCAATTTATGTTGTAGATGTATGCTAGGCATTTGTAGGAGTTGGTTGATTTTCAGGCTTAAGAGGTTCTTTGTGGTTTCATGCTAGGAGGGCCTGACAGAGTACTGCGGTCTCTGGATACCAGTGCATAGATGCACTTCTGAGCTCTGCGGAGTTAGATAAAGATGTGCCAGGTGGGCACCTAGACTGGAATCATCAATTCAGAGGAAGACCTGTGAGGTCACTGAACACCTCAAGAGGCAAGGCTGTGGAGAAGAACATAGTTGCAGACAGAATCTCTGAGGAGTTCTGTAAAGCTCTGCCAAGTGGGCATTGAGCCAGTGCAAGGAGTGCACAGAAGAAAGAACTCTGTTGTGAGTTTGTAAGAAGCAAGAATCACTGCATATTTTTGATACTCTTCCATGAGGGCATTGATTAAGTGTGAGAGCGTATGGGAGGAACTCTTTTGAGTTTAGATATTTAAGAAGAGTCCATCAAAGGATCTTCGCAGGGTTGATGAACACCTTGAAAGACTCAACAATAGGTTTCTTGAGTAGCCAGAGTGCCAGGATCGCATCATAAATTCTCCATTTGAAGGAGAAGGAAAAAAGGATCAAATATCTTAGAGGCCTAAGTATCTGAAATCTCAGAAGAGATAGCACTGTGTGCATGAATACTCTGCAAGGAGTGCAGAAGTCATAGAATCCTTCAAGGATTCGGGAGAAAATCTCAGGAGGAACATTGTTCTTGTACGCGTAGGTGAGGATTCCAGTCATAAAGCTCGTAGAGGAAAATAAGCGAAGGTCAAGGCCTTAAAGAATTTGAAATTCTTCCATGTGTTGGAAGAAAAGTGCCAAATCTCAGAAGGAGCAATAACTGTCGTCGGATTAGCCAAGAAGATCTAGAT
This sequence comes from Picea glauca, assembly GCA_000966675.3. Classification (NCBI taxonomy): domain Eukaryota; kingdom Viridiplantae; phylum Streptophyta; class Pinopsida; order Pinales; family Pinaceae; genus Picea; species Picea glauca. The sequence goes on from JZKD02S1638234.1 coordinate 67,851, forward strand.
CATTGAAGGATTTCGCATCCAAGAGGCAGTACAGGAAGAGCGCACATGAGGAATGATCTGAACCATCATTTATTGAGCGAATAAATCGACAACCACTGGATCTATCAAGAGCTACACGAGCTTTAAAGCCTCACGCATAGGGCAACAGAAGTGAAGTCCCAAAGGATTTTGTATCGGGATATCGGTGTTTGGGAGTTCGGGGATCCGGAGGATGAGAGTGTGAGTACTCGACCTCATAAATCATGAAAAGGCGAAGGAATATGAGTCGTCCATATATGGGAGGACGCGTGTCGTGAAATCATCCATTTCGGAGATTCGGGCACTGGGACTCATAGAAGTGAGAATCTTGACTTTGCGAGTAGTGAAGTCCTGAGAAAATCTGAGCCACCTGATTGGAAGGACACGTGTCACAAGATCCTCTCTATCGGGGATTCATACATCAGGGTTTAGAAGAGGAAGCCCTTCGACTTCGCGAGTGGAAAAGTCGCGAGAAGACAGGGACTATCCATTCAAAGAAGACAGGTGGAAGAGATCTAAAGATCTCGTGAACTCAAGAGTTCGCAGGGTGAGAGCCCAAAGGTTGGGTGCTCCAAGTTGCCAAGTCGCGAAGTAGAAAGGAGCAGAGATAACCATCAGATCTAGAGAATCAGAGGACCGTTGGATCAGGAACCACATTGCATTTCACGTTTTCAGGGGTTCAAAGGTTTAGAGGATTTTTTCTCGACATCAAAGATCGTGAAGTGCTAAGAGTCGAGGCACGGAGGGAACACATGGAAGAACCACACAGTGGGCCTGGGAATTAGACTGGCGGACACATGTCATATATTTGAAGGAGTCAATACCCCGTTGACTTTTCGTGTCTCGGGGATTCACAAGGTAAGAGCAAAAGAGTTCAACCTTTGAACTCATGAAGTGTCAGGAGGCAAGAGGTACTAGCGCTTAGCCTAGCCGGTGGTCACATAAGGAAGGAGCTGACCGAGGAAGAGCCATACTTGTATCAGCAATTCGGGTATCGCGGATTTGAGAAGGAAGATTCGAGAGTCATGACTCATGAACTCACAAGATCATGAGTTGGGAAAAGAAACTTGGGTTAGGCCCTTGGTCATAACGTTGTGGTCTCTTGGGGAGATAAGAGCTTACGCCTAGTGCAGTTCACACAGGGGAGCCTCCAAAAAGGACCTGTGGATCAATTTTGACTGAGATTTCAAAGAGGAATCAGAAGAGATGGTTTGGCTCATGAATTAGAGTGAACGATCCTTAAGACTAGGAGGTCTCACAGAGACTCCGTCGAGGCAGAGGTGGCATGTTGCGTCAAAAATGCTGGAGCGAACTTTTAGCGGGCCATGTCTTTTTCTTTCCATGATCTCAAAAATATAGTCGAGGCCTATTTAGATGATTTATCATCTCGATCTCACAAGAGAACGAATCATCCCACACACCTCTGACTTATCTTTGAGCGATGTGGCAAATTCTAGATTCACTTGAATCGAAACAAGTGTAGTTTTTACGTAACATCATGACATTTGTCAGGTTTCATAGTGTCAACAACAGAGATCATGGTCGATCCTCTCAAGGTTGAGGGAATAGTTCAATTGCCTCCCCCACACACAATCCTTCAACTTCAGAGTCTACAGGGAAAGGAAATTTTTTTAAGGCATTTCATCGCCAACTATGCCGTGATAACAAAGGGCTTTATGCACTTACTGAATAAATACATTCCTTTTCATTGGGATGATGCCACTCAATGCTCCTTCAAAGAGTTGAAACATTCCCTCACAAATTCCCCTCTGCTTCGGCCACCCAACTATAACAAAGATTTCTTATTATACCTGGTTGTAGCAGAGTCAACCATCTGCATGGTCCTAGTTCAGGAAGATGATTTTCTCTTAGAATATGTGATCTATTACCTGAGATGAGGCCTAGTCAGACCAGAACTCAATTATTCTCATAACGAAAAACTTTCCTTGGCAGTAATCCATGTTGTTCAACAGTTCCATGTTTATGTTTTATTTCACAAGAAAATCATCATTACCATTGTGACTCTGTTTCAATACATGTTGACACGACGGGTAATAAGCAGAAAGATCAGTAGATGGATAGTAATCCTCCAGGAATTTGACTTAGATTTCGTTTCAGTAAGATCCAAAAATTCATTGGTCTTCGCAGAACTCATCTCAAAACTTCCGATTGAGTCAGGTGATGTTATGCCTGAAGAGTCTCCTATCAGAGGAGATATGTTTTTGATTGCATATTCAGATCCCTAGTACAAAGATATACTTGTCTATCTACAGACTTTGAAGTGCCCCACCTCTTCTTCTCATGATGAGTGTCACCGTATATGCCATCAGGCTAAGAATTATCTCATACTCGATGATAAATTGTATCGAAGAGGTGTAGATTGCATCCTACATCGATGCCTCAGTCACGAAGAAGCAGTTATCATGGTTAACGATTTCCATATTGGAGCATGTGGCAGTCATTTTTCTGGGTTGGAAACAACCCAAAAGATTTTACGAGCAGGTTTCTTCTGGCTGACACTAATCAAATATTGTATTGAATCGGTCAAGAAGTGCCACCCATGTCACATATTCTCTTGGAAGATGAGGGCACATCCCGCTCCCATGTTTCTTTTCATCACAGTTGGTCCCTTCACCAAGTGCAGGATTGATTACACTACATGCAACCCTTCTTCAGCAAGGTGTTAGAAAAACAGGACTACGGAGCAATAAAATAAAACAAATGCGGAAACAAAACACATAAGATACACAATACAAGAGAGAAACAGATTTACGTGGTTCACCCAGTGTGGTCTACTTCTGCCAGAGAAATTTCTAGGTCCTTTCTTTATTATTATCCAGCAAAATGAAGGGATACAACCTACAACAAAACTCGTTGTAACTTCCTCTTCTTTCTCTCACAGTATCCTCTCTCAGAATACAATACTCGCCAACATACATAGCCGCAATACATTTCCCTCATAAAAGAGGGTTTCCTTCTAGGGAAAAAAACCCTAACATAATCTCTGTCGTTAGATCTACGACCTTATAATGAACGGTCCATATTTACAATGAAATTACAATATACTTTTACAAGGCAATTTTTGCTTCGCGGGCTTTGCCCCCAAACCCTTGTGGGGGGCCTGCTTGCCCCTATACCCCCCAGTCGAGGGGATAGCCCCCCCAGATCCCATAGAGGGGGTACCCCCCCTCTGCACTCCCCCGCATGGAATATAATCAGGCTCCATAACCAACAATCTCCCACTTGGAGATTGATCTCAACAACTCCACTGCTGTTATATATGCTAGACTCTGAACCTTCTTGGACTTGGAAAATTTCTCATCTTCATTTGCATTCTGGAAGACCAATTGAAACTGAGAAGGAACTCAGTTTCTCCCTGGTTACTCCCTTTGTTAACATGTCTGCAGGATTTTGGCTAGTGTGTATCTTTTCCAGCTTCAATTGTCCATTTTCCAAGGCAGATCATATGAAGTGGTATCCCAACTATATATGCTTAGTCTTCGAATGGAAGGATGATTTCTTTGCAAGGTGAATGGCACTCTGACTATCACGGTACAACCTATTGTTCTCCTACTTCTTTCCCAATTCCTCCATAAACCTTTGTAACCAAATCATCTCTTTACTAGGCTCTGTAGCAACAACATACTCTGCCTCTGTTGTTG
>JZKD02S1638234.1:97878-115575 GCA_000966675.3 Picea glauca
GAGGAGGTGGAGTCGAAGAAGACTTCAGATGAGGAAAAACTAGGGGAAGAGGTCCAAGAATATTTTATAACTGTGATGAGAAAGGTCACATGGCTAGAGACTTCCCTCATCCAAAGCGACCATGGTGCTCTCATTGTAGAACCGATGGGTACGCAATTGAAGACTACCCAAAATTAACTACAAAATGGGAAGATAGGGTATGAAAACGAGGAACTAAACTCATCAGTTAAGAAATTAATATAGTTATTAAGGGACACTTTCCCAACCTCAATATCGTTACACAAGGAGGAGAAAAGACAGGAGTTGATGCTAATACTCTACCCCATATCAAGAAAGCATCACCTAAAGAAGACAGGCATGACCCTCTAGAACAAAAGTTGTTATTTAAATATGCCATAGAAGTATTTAAAAATATTCCTAGCCCGGAGATGTGAGATAAAATCTCTCAACCTATTTTTATCCTAAGATTGTGCAAGTCCCTTCTTCACCACCTGTACGCAGAAACCCTGTAGTCATAATGAGACAACCTGAGCAACCTAAAAATGTAGTCAATCTTTGGTTTCAATTATTTTATGACATTCTCAGGAATGACCAATTAATAAAGAAGTTGTGAAATTCACTATACCTAGTTTTACGGAATTAAGAACCCATATAAGCGGGAATAAGGGATAATATTCCTAAGAAAAGTACTCAAAGAGTGTAGAGAAGAAAAGTATGATCTGGAAAGGAATTCAAACTAGTAGCCCAGTTAGATGACTTTGATATTAAAGATGTCATGTTGGATCTAGGATCCTATGTGAACATTCTTCCTAAGAAGATTTGGAAAGCCTTAGGAAAACCTAGGCTGACATATTCCCCAATTTAGCTAAAAATGGAAAACCAATATTGTATTTTCCCAATAGGAAGACTGGAGAATGTGGAAATATATGTTGCAAGAGTAAAAATCGTAGATAAATTTGAGGTGATTGAAATCATGGGGGATAAGGACCCTTACCCTGCTCTACTTGGCATTGATTGGGACTATGAAAAATATGCAGCAGTCAACTTAAATAAAGATACCATGACCTTTGAGGCTAATGGTATCAAGGTAGTTGAACCCTTGGATCCATATGTAGGACCCATATATACAGAGCCAAAAAAAATAATATGGAGGGAGAATACTTGGATCAGTTGTACAATGTAACAGTAGGAACAAGAGACGATTACATAAATCCTACTATTGATGGATCAGTAAGTTGGAGAAGCATAGAGTCAGTAGACAAAGATTCAGAATTGACTTTTGAAAGTTGGCAACAAGGTTCGTATGAACAATTCTCAAGAATATGCGCAACTGTCAGAGAAACTAGATGGGTTGGGACGGAAGTCAGAGAACATCGAGTATATGATAGCACCTTAGGACTCAATATTTTTATGCTCAGCATGGAAGAAAAGGTAGTAGAGGATCAAAGAATCTTAGTACTAGACATAGCTATCCATGACGCCCCTATTAGATGGTGGGCCAATCATAAATAATTACCTATATATTGGGAGGATGTGAAACAATATATCACATATAGGTTTCATAACAAGGAGTAACTGGAAGTAGAGATGTAGTTGAATTTCCAAGTTGCGCCACTGTTGAGCGAAGAGTATGATCCTAAAGCACATATTGAATAGTGTGTGACATAATGGAAAGTTGTATATATACCCTCTCAGTTATGGGTTTAGTTATTTCCCTACTCTCTAGGTCCAATCTCAAAATCTTGGCTCATATATGAGGAAAACAAAAGACATATGAGCAACTGGTGGACACTGGCAGCTCAATTTTGCAAGGACTTCTCATTTAAAAGTAAGCACCCTAAGTTGGAAGTAGTCTTGTTAAAGATTAAAGAATTTATTTTCATAGATAACGACAGTTAGAAGTCAAACTTATGGGTATGTCCAAAACATATCCAAGAACTTCAAACTAACCTTCACCTAACCTGAACCAATTATCCTATAGAATTCTATAAGATTAGTAGGGATTAAAAAAGCCCAGATGACTTCGAGGAATTAAGAAACCTAGCCATTAAAGAGACAAAAGAGAATAGAGAAATCCAGAGCACCATACCCAGTGAGACTGATAGTTCTTATAATCAATCATTAAAGTTGCACAAGTTCAATATAGGGACCACAGAGAAACCTAAGATAGCTATGGTGGGAGACTATTGGGATGAGAAAAATAGTCAAGAAATACAAAGTCTATTGCAGGAATATGAGGATTTATTCCCAAAGACTTTTTCAGAGTTGAAGGGAATCAAAGGAGTTATGGGAGAAATGAAAGTCGAATTGAAACCAACATACAATCCTATGAGACATAGACCATACCCTCTTAACCCTAGAGTAAAAGAGAAAGTTAAGAAGGAGATAGACAAGATGTTGGAAGCTGGACTCATTTTTGTAGTAGAAGAAGAAAAATGGGTCAGACCAATAGTCATACAAAGAAAGAAAGGCATAGAGGATATCGGGGTCTATGTAGACTATAAAAGCCTCAATTTTTTCTATGTGCATGAATCTTTCCCAACACGTTTTACTAATGAGGTGCTAGAACAAGTTGCGGGGAAGGAAATGTACTCATTCATAGATGGGTTTTCAGGGTACCACCAAGTTAGAATCGTTGAAGAGGACAAAAAGAAGACCACATTCATAACAGAATGGGGATATTTCACATACAATGTGATGTCATTTGGATTAAAGAAATCCCCTGTAGTTTTCTCCAGGATTGTAATAATAACTTTCATAGAGTTTATTCACAAGTTTATAGAAGTGTATATGGATGACTGGATGATATATAGTTTTCTCAAGGAACATGTAGCACTGTTACGTCTGATCGTTGATAGATGCAAAGAATTGTAGATATCATTGAATCTTAGAAAGAGTATCATCTATGTACGACATGAGAATTCGTTGGGCCACATAGTATGCCGAGAAGGAGTATTATTAGACCCAACCAAATTTGTGGTTATTATGAATATGCCACCGCCTAGGAGTGCCAAGCAGTTGCGCTCCATGCTGGGGAACATAGGGTATTATCGCAGGTTCATCAGAAGATATGAAAACATTGTTGCACCTATGGAAAAAATATTGAAAAGGCCGAAACATTCCAATGGACTCCCGAATGTCATAAATAATTCTAGATCCTAAAGGATAAGCTCAGTACAACGCCAATTCTAATATTCCCAAACTGGGAAAATGAATTTCATGTCCATGTAGACTCTTCAGGAATTGCCTTAGGAGATATCTTATCACAGCCTAAAGATGGAAACATGGATCATCCTATCTATTTTACGAGTCATAATATGTTGCAAGAAGAGTGCAACTAAACAACAACAAAATGGGAGGGTTTGGATATGATTTATGCCTTGCAGAAATTAAGACATTATTTGTTAGGATCTCATTTCAAGTTTTTTACTGACCATTCCGCATTAAAATATCTAGTCAACAAACCTGTGTTAGAAGGGATAATTTGTAGATGATTGCTATTATTTCAGGAATTTTCTTTCGAAGTAATTGCTAATCCTAGAAGATGCAACGTAGGACCTGGTCACCTTTCTAGATTAGAGTTAGGGGAAAGTGGCGAAGTAGTCGACGATCAGCTCCCAAATGCAGACTTGTTCTAGATTGAGGCCATACCAGAGTAACTAGAGGACATAACAGTCTTCTTAACTACAGGGGCCTACCCAGAAACATATTTCACAACCTAGAAACGCCATATGGTTGTTAGAGCAATAGATTACGAGTTGAGTGCAGGACAATTGTATAAATTTGGACTAGGTGGCATCCTCAAAATATGCATCCTGGATCATGAAAGATAGGATATACTCTCAAAATTCCATAGAGGAGTTCTGGGAGGTCATGTAGGAGGGAATACCACTGCGTAAAAAGTTCTACAAGATCGACTTTGGTGGGAAAAACTCTTCAAGGATGCAAAGGCATATGCTAGATCATGTGATGCTTGTCAAAGAGTAGGTAAGCCATCATGACGAGATGAATTACCACTTCAACTAGTTCAGGATCTACAAGAATTTGAGAAGTGGGAAGTTGAATTCATCAGACCAATAAACCCCATAGCCAAGAATTCAAAGGATAGGTACATCATCACCACAATTGACTATGTTACGTGTTGGGCCGAGGTAACAATTGTTCAAGACTGTTCACTCAATAGTGTTGCTAGAATCATCATTGAGAATATTATCACTTGATTTGGATGTCCTAGAAGCCTAATTAGTGATCAGGGATCTCATTTCATTATTAGAACTATAGCAAAGCTTACAATAGAATTTTGGATCCAACATCACAAAAGAATCCCCTACCACCCGCAGGCCAATGGAACAATAGAATAATTCAACAAGATTCTGGAGAGAGGGTTAACAAAGGTCTATTGCACAAATAGGGAATATTGGGATGACCATGTTCCAACAATGATATGGGCCTATAAGACAAGCACAAAGAAACTCCATAGGTACATGTCGTTCCAACTGGTTTATGGGAAAGAGGCAGTGGTTCCTATAGAGTTCATCACCCCGATTTTGTACATCACACAGATCACATGTATGATGAAAGAAGAATTAGTTGCGCAAAGACTTATGGATTTGTAAGAAATCGAAGAGACCAGGTATTTAGCAAACTTCCATAAATCGTTTGAGAAATCAAGGCAAAAACCTTGGCATGATAGGCACATTAGAACCAAATTATTTGCCAGGGAGACAAGGTTCTACTCTATGATAGTCGGTACCAGAAGTATCCTAGCAAGTTGCACATGCATTGGTTGGAACCATTTATAATTGTGGAGATCCGACCCTCAAGAGTAGTTAGACTCACACAACTTGATGGTATGATGCGTCCAGGATGGGTGAATGACACTCACCTGAAACCCTATATGTCTCAGAACTGAGCTAAAAAGATGGTTTCTCTAGTCCGAAGGAGCATGTATAATAGTTAGATTTGATTTTTATGAATTTTTTATAAATTCAGTTAATAAAGATGATGTGTGCAGTGTTGCACCATGACATGTAGTTCATTTTCTGGTTAAGTGTTCGTTGATGCAGAACGATTAACTCAGCATCACAGGATCAGAAATGCGAAGAATCTATTAGTGACATTCATTAATATAATGGGGACCCCCTTTGTAATATCCCCAGTCTGAACCAATTGTAAATGCAATAATGTACTTAAGTTGTCAAGTTGTTTTGATATAATTTTGTATGCACCTTTCACGGCATAGTGCGCATAGTTACTGCGCAGTAAAAATAATGAAAAGAGCACATTCCAGGATACCGTGTGCAACAAACTTAAGTGCGTGCGATAATAAGGCTAGGGAGACTTTATGTATATGTTGTGTTTTATAGGTTGGTGAGCCAATTATTATAAGCTAGGATGCTTATGTTTTGAATTAGGCCAGAGATCCTAGATGCTAAAGGCCAGTGCATCTACTTTTGTATATGTCATGATTAATATAAAATACATCACTGCGTGCAGACCAACTATGATAAACGAGATGGGGGACTAAAATCCACCAGTCAAGGAAGAGGTGGGGCCTAAAATTTAAGGAAAAGGGCTAAGCCATGGAGGTTAAGCCAAAAAGGAATATTATATTAATATTTCTTAAATCATAAAGTACGAATAATTATTTTATCCTAAGTTCTAAAGTTGGGGACAAGTGGACCAAAGTAGCTCCCAACATGACAAGTGTCAAGTTTGGGACATGCATACATATTGTTGGGACTTAGTTCATTTTCACTCCCCCACCCCCTATCATTCAAATGATCATTCAACCATGATTCCATGACCATTTTCACTCAAGCAGTCAGTTATCCTTAGACATTCATTTCACTGTATATGAACCTGTATCCATAGCCATTTTGTGTTGGTATAACTAGTTAGCTAGGGAGCGGGACTGAAGAAGTAGGTTGTCAGGCCTATGAGATATTGAAGAGGCAGGTTGTCAATCCCGTGATAAATTCTATGGGTGACATAATTGCTAGGAATTGACTTCCTTAAGGTGTTGAACTGCAACTACAGGGCTCTAAGACTTCTTGTCTGTCCTATTGCTAAAGCCCTGGAAGAGAAGTGGGGCAGCCGAGAGACTTTTGAGCAGAGAAGGGGCACACTTCCTTGGGTGGGACAGGAATGTGGGGAATGAGAGAATGTAGGTTGTTAGTTTGAGTAGGCACCTGTGATGGAGTCTTTCCTATTTTCCATGAGCTGTTATCCTGGTTAGGAACCCTTACCCGAGTGGAGTTTATTCCCATCTCAGGGGTGACCCACTGTTGAGAGTGATGAACAGTGTGGTCTAAGGATGGGAGATTCATGGAAGGTCTGCACGTAGTTGGTGACATTCTTACCGAGATAAGTTTCAATTGTGTGATAAATTTACATGCTGCATTGTTATTTATTTGCATATTTTTATGGGTTATCATATGTGCGATTATAACTATGTTTATTTTTATGGGTATTGCCTGTATATGCTACATGTATATGTTTACTGCTATTTCAATGTGAATCTGTGCATTTACATAAAATATTTTTCTATTTATGTTTTATATATAAAACTTCCGCAAGAGTTATGTGTGTGGATATGTTTTAATCACATGCAGATAGAAAATTGTATGTGCCATATCTTAGTTTGGATGTTGAGTATGTTACAGTATGTTTCGCACAGAGAACGAATGTGTTCTCTACTGTATCATGGCCTGGCATGGATGGTCAGGGATGTTACAAAATGGTTTCAGGGATAAGTAAAGCATCTGAGTAGTGGCATGGCCCAACCTGTTGGTGGCTGGGGATGTTACAAATTGTTATCAGAGCGTCGGTTTTCAACACTAATCCTGGATGGGCCGAGAAAGTTAAGTTGAAGAAAAATGTCACAGAGGATTTATTTCAAAGTGGCCAAATTTCAGTTTGTAGAGCGTCCATGGTAAAAAGTAGCAACAACTGCGTGGAAATGGGGAAAATCCCCAATTTTTGTGGTTGAATTTATGATCAAATGGAGAAAGAAGGCGCTTTTCAAGTGATGAGATATTATTTATTTAATATATGTTCTAGCAAATTCGGACCTGGAATTGGTCGAATTTGAAGTTACAGTGAATCCATGATAGTTGGAGCAATTTTTATAATTAGAATTCCCTATTTGTGAATTGAGTTTGGGAAAAATTCGTTCCAGAAATGTCAACCCATAGTGATCTGTTGTTACAAAGGTTGAGCTGGTGTTATCGAGGTGAAATTGAATGAATTTCATAGTTGTAGAATGTCTATGGTGAATTGGGACAAAGCCCCAATTTTTGCAGTAGAATTCACGAGGAATCAATGCGCATAAAGGTGAATGTGCGCAGTTGGGCGCACCGAATATTTATGTGGCGCAGTGAAAATCTCAAGATAGGAAAAATTCAGCACTGTGCGACAAGGTATTGGTGTGCTTATGCGCACATTAAATTTTGGTTCTGCGGGGAAAAATGATAGTGTGCAGGTGCGTGCGATAAAAAAATTAGTACTGCATGAAAAAATATGGTGAGGGTGTGTGCGGAAAAATATTGGTGTGTGGGTGAGCACACTAAATTTAGCATTGTGCCAAGTGCACACACATACGAAGGTGCGCGCGATGTACACACGCATAAGAAGGTGTGCGCGAAGTACACACACATAATAATGGCATGTAGGGTGTATACAATATTGGCAGAGTACAGAGGAGTTTGGTTGGTGCATGCACAGTATGAGTATAAGTTGTCTCGCGACAGTATAATCAATGGTGTTCGAACATTACTGTGCACGATGGGGGCATATTGAACTTTGGCATGGTGCAATGTATAGAGAAAAATGCATGTGGAATATTAGTGTGTGATACAAAAATTGCACGCAATGGGTAATAGTGCAAGAACCAAAACTGTGTGCGGTAGATATTGGCGCATGACACAAAATTGCACAGAAGTTATTGGCATGACAAAGAAGTGATACATAATGGTTTTAAAGTGCACGAACCATGATTTACCTTGTGATGTTGCAGCACATGGTAATACGGGTGCCCAGATTGAAATTTGTGTGCGTGAAGTTGTTTGAAGGGTGAAGAACAACAAAAAACCAACGAATTTTCGTGAAGTTTTATACCATTTGAATGTTTTCTTTTTGCAACACATTTTTGAGGGATCTCTCGTGTCACTGGGTATGTATATAGAAAACATTGTCTAGATTTGGTTTGTTTTCGTGTTTGTTGTTGAATTACTGGAGGAACATAGATAACATTTGGGCTATGGAGTCTGGAATGAACAATGCATTGTCATAACATTGAACTATAAAGAGGAGAAGCCTAATTAAGGTGATGAGTCTGAGTTTAATAGAAAATTTGCATGGTATTAGAGGAAAAATAAACACACAACCACATCAGAGCATTATTTAAAATGAATTTAGAGATGGTTTGAGAAGAAATAAATATAGTCTAAATTGCTAAGCCNGAGGAGGTGGAGTCGAAGAAGACTTCAGATGAGGAAAAACTAGGGGAAGAGGTCCAAGAATATTTTATAACTGTGATGAGAAAGGTCACATGGCTAGAGACTTCCCTCATCCAAAGCGACCATGGTGCTCTCATTGTAGAACCGATGGGTACGCAATTGAAGACTACCCAAAATTAACTACAAAATGGGAAGATAGGGTATGAAAACGAGGAACTAAACTCATCAGTTAAGAAATTAATATAGTTATTAAGGGACACTTTCCCAACCTCAATATCGTTACACAAGGAGGAGAAAAGACAGGAGTTGATGCTAATACTCTACCCCATATCAAGAAAGCATCACCTAAAGAAGACAGGCATGACCCTCTAGAACAAAAGTTGTTATTTAAATATGCCATAGAAGTATTTAAAAATATTCCTAGCCCGGAGATGTGAGATAAAATCTCTCAACCTATTTTTATCCTAAGATTGTGCAAGTCCCTTCTTCACCACCTGTACGCAGAAACCCTGTAGTCATAATGAGACAACCTGAGCAACCTAAAAATGTAGTCAATCTTTGGTTTCAATTATTTTATGACATTCTCAGGAATGACCAATTAATAAAGAAGTTGTGAAATTCACTATACCTAGTTTTACGGAATTAAGAACCCATATAAGCGGGAATAAGGGATAATATTCCTAAGAAAAGTACTCAAAGAGTGTAGAGAAGAAAAGTATGATCTGGAAAGGAATTCAAACTAGTAGCCCAGTTAGATGACTTTGATATTAAAGATGTCATGTTGGATCTAGGATCCTATGTGAACATTCTTCCTAAGAAGATTTGGAAAGCCTTAGGAAAACCTAGGCTGACATATTCCCCAATTTAGCTAAAAATGGAAAACCAATATTGTATTTTCCCAATAGGAAGACTGGAGAATGTGGAAATATATGTTGCAAGAGTAAAAATCGTAGATAAATTTGAGGTGATTGAAATCATGGGGGATAAGGACCCTTACCCTGCTCTACTTGGCATTGATTGGGACTATGAAAAATATGCAGCAGTCAACTTAAATAAAGATACCATGACCTTTGAGGCTAATGGTATCAAGGTAGTTGAACCCTTGGATCCATATGTAGGACCCATATATACAGAGCCAAAAAAAATAATATGGAGGGAGAATACTTGGATCAGTTGTACAATGTAACAGTAGGAACAAGAGACGATTACATAAATCCTACTATTGATGGATCAGTAAGTTGGAGAAGCATAGAGTCAGTAGACAAAGATTCAGAATTGACTTTTGAAAGTTGGCAACAAGGTTCGTATGAACAATTCTCAAGAATATGCGCAACTGTCAGAGAAACTAGATGGGTTGGGACGGAAGTCAGAGAACATCGAGTATATGATAGCACCTTAGGACTCAATATTTTTATGCTCAGCATGGAAGAAAAGGTAGTAGAGGATCAAAGAATCTTAGTACTAGACATAGCTATCCATGACGCCCCTATTAGATGGTGGGCCAATCATAAATAATTACCTATATATTGGGAGGATGTGAAACAATATATCACATATAGGTTTCATAACAAGGAGTAACTGGAAGTAGAGATGTAGTTGAATTTCCAAGTTGCGCCACTGTTGAGCGAAGAGTATGATCCTAAAGCACATATTGAATAGTGTGTGACATAATGGAAAGTTGTATATATACCCTCTCAGTTATGGGTTTAGTTATTTCCCTACTCTCTAGGTCCAATCTCAAAATCTTGGCTCATATATGAGGAAAACAAAAGACATATGAGCAACTGGTGGACACTGGCAGCTCAATTTTGCAAGGACTTCTCATTTAAAAGTAAGCACCCTAAGTTGGAAGTAGTCTTGTTAAAGATTAAAGAATTTATTTTCATAGATAACGACAGTTAGAAGTCAAACTTATGGGTATGTCCAAAACATATCCAAGAACTTCAAACTAACCTTCACCTAACCTGAACCAATTATCCTATAGAATTCTATAAGATTAGTAGGGATTAAAAAAGCCCAGATGACTTCGAGGAATTAAGAAACCTAGCCATTAAAGAGACAAAAGAGAATAGAGAAATCCAGAGCACCATACCCAGTGAGACTGATAGTTCTTATAATCAATCATTAAAGTTGCACAAGTTCAATATAGGGACCACAGAGAAACCTAAGATAGCTATGGTGGGAGACTATTGGGATGAGAAAAATAGTCAAGAAATACAAAGTCTATTGCAGGAATATGAGGATTTATTCCCAAAGACTTTTTCAGAGTTGAAGGGAATCAAAGGAGTTATGGGAGAAATGAAAGTCGAATTGAAACCAACATACAATCCTATGAGACATAGACCATACCCTCTTAACCCTAGAGTAAAAGAGAAAGTTAAGAAGGAGATAGACAAGATGTTGGAAGCTGGACTCATTTTTGTAGTAGAAGAAGAAAAATGGGTCAGACCAATAGTCATACAAAGAAAGAAAGGCATAGAGGATATCGGGGTCTATGTAGACTATAAAAGCCTCAATTTTTTCTATGTGCATGAATCTTTCCCAACACGTTTTACTAATGAGGTGCTAGAACAAGTTGCGGGGAAGGAAATGTACTCATTCATAGATGGGTTTTCAGGGTACCACCAAGTTAGAATCGTTGAAGAGGACAAAAAGAAGACCACATTCATAACAGAATGGGGATATTTCACATACAATGTGATGTCATTTGGATTAAAGAAATCCCCTGTAGTTTTCTCCAGGATTGTAATAATAACTTTCATAGAGTTTATTCACAAGTTTATAGAAGTGTATATGGATGACTGGATGATATATAGTTTTCTCAAGGAACATGTAGCACTGTTACGTCTGATCGTTGATAGATGCAAAGAATTGTAGATATCATTGAATCTTAGAAAGAGTATCATCTATGTACGACATGAGAATTCGTTGGGCCACATAGTATGCCGAGAAGGAGTATTATTAGACCCAACCAAATTTGTGGTTATTATGAATATGCCACCGCCTAGGAGTGCCAAGCAGTTGCGCTCCATGCTGGGGAACATAGGGTATTATCGCAGGTTCATCAGAAGATATGAAAACATTGTTGCACCTATGGAAAAAATATTGAAAAGGCCGAAACATTCCAATGGACTCCCGAATGTCATAAATAATTCTAGATCCTAAAGGATAAGCTCAGTACAACGCCAATTCTAATATTCCCAAACTGGGAAAATGAATTTCATGTCCATGTAGACTCTTCAGGAATTGCCTTAGGAGATATCTTATCACAGCCTAAAGATGGAAACATGGATCATCCTATCTATTTTACGAGTCATAATATGTTGCAAGAAGAGTGCAACTAAACAACAACAAAATGGGAGGGTTTGGATATGATTTATGCCTTGCAGAAATTAAGACATTATTTGTTAGGATCTCATTTCAAGTTTTTTACTGACCATTCCGCATTAAAATATCTAGTCAACAAACCTGTGTTAGAAGGGATAATTTGTAGATGATTGCTATTATTTCAAGAATTTTCTTTCGAAGTAATTTCTAATCCTGGAAGATGCAACGTAGGACCTGGTCACCTTTATATATTAGAGTTAGGGGAAAGTGGCGAAGTAGTCAACGATCAGCTCCCAAATGCAGACTTGTTCTAGATTGAGGCCATACCAGAGTACCTAGAGGACATAACAGTATTCTTAACTACAAGGGCCTACCCAGAAACATATTTCGCAACCTAGAAACGCCATATGGTTGTTAGAGCAACAGATTACGAGTTGAGTGCAGGACAATTGTATAAATTTGGACTAGATGGCATCCTCAAAATATGCATCCTGGATCATGAAATATAGGATATACTCTCAAAATTTCACAGAGGAGTTCTGGTAGGTCATGTAGGAGGGAAGACCATTGCGCAAAAATTTCTACAAGATCGACTTTGGTGGGAAAAACTCTTCAAGGATGCAAAGGCATATGCTAGATCATGTGATGCTTGTCAAAGAGTAGGTAAGCCATCACGACGAGATGAATTACCACTTCAACTAGTTCAGGATCTACAAGAATTTGAGAAGTGGGAAGTTGAATTCATCAGACCAATAAACCCCATAGCCAAGCATTCAAAGGCTAGGTACATCATCACCACAATTGACTACGTTACATGTTGGGTTGAGGTAACAATTGTTCAAGACTATTCACTCAATAGTGTTGCTAGAATCATCATTGAGAGTATTATCACTTGATTTGGATGTCCCAGGAGCCTAATTAGTGATCAGAGAGATCATTTCATTATTAGAACTATAGCAAAGCTTACAATAGAATTTTGGATCCAACATCACAAAAGAATCCTCTACCACCCGCAGGCCAATGGAACAATAGAATAATTCAACAAGATTCTGAAGAGAGGGTTAACAAAGGTCTATTGCACAAATAGGGAATATTGGGATGACCATGTTCCAACAATGATATGGGCCTATAAGACAAGCACAAAGAAACTCTATAGGTACATGTCGTTCCAACTGGTTTATGGGAAAGAGGCAGTGGTTCCTGTAGAGTTCATCACCCCGATTTTGTACATCACACAGATCACATGTATGATGAAAGAAGAATTAGTTGCACAGAGACTTATGGAGTTGTAAGAAATCGAAGAGACCAGGTATTTAGAAAACTTCCATAAATCGTTTGAGAAATCAAGGAAAAAACCTTGGCATGATAGGCACATTAGAACCAAATTATTTGCCAGGGAGACAAGGTTCTACTCTATGATATTCGGTACCAGAAGTATCCTGGCAAGTTGCACATGCATTGGTTGGAACCATTTATAATTGTGGAGATCCGACCCTCAAGAGTAGTTAGACTCACACAACTTGATGGTATGATGCGTCCAGGATGGGTGAATGACACTCACCTGAAACCCTATATGTCTCAGAACTGAGCTAAAAAGATGGTTTCTCTAGTCCGAAGGAGCATGTATAATAGTTAGATTTGATTTTTATGAATTTTTTATAAATTCAGTTAATAAAGATGATGTGTGCAGTGTTGCACCATGACATGTAGTTCATTTTCTGGTTAAGTGTTCGTTGATGCAGAACGATTAACTCAGCATCACAGGATCAGAAATGCGAAGAATCTATTAGTGACATTCATTAATATAATGGGGACCCCCTTTGTAATATCCCCAGTCTGAACCAATTGTAAATGCAATAATGTACTTAAGTTGTCAAGTTGTTTTGATATAATTTTGTATGCACCTTTCACGGCATAGTGCGCATAGTTACTGCGCAGTAAAAATAATGAAAAGAGCACATTCCAGGATACCGTGTGCAACAAACTTAAGTGCGTGCGATAATAAGGCTAGGGAGACTTTATGTATATGTTGTGTTTTATAGGTTGGTGAGCCAATTATTATAAGCTAGGATGCTTATGTTTTGAATTAGGCCAGAGATCCTAGATGCTAAAGGCCAGTGCATCTACTTTTGTATATGTCATGATTAATATAAAATACATCACTGCGTGCAGACCAACTATGATAAACGAGATGGGGGACTAAAATCCACCAGTCAAGGAAGAGGTGGGGCCTAAAATTTAAGGAAAAGGGCTAAGCCATGGAGGTTAAGCCAAAAAGGAATATTATATTAATATTTCTTAAATCATAAAGTACGAATAATTATTTTATCCTAAGTTCTAAAGTTGGGGACAAGTGGACCAAAGTAGCTCCCAACATGACAAGTGTCAAGTTTGGGACATGCATACATATTGTTGGGACTTAGTTCATTTTCACTCCCCCACCCCCTATCATTCAAATGATCATTCAACCATGATTCCATGACCATTTTCACTCAAGCAGTCAGTTATCCTTAGACATTCATTTCACTGTATATGAACCTGTATCCATAGCCATTTTGTGTTGGTATAACTAGTTAGCTAGGGAGCGGGACTGAAGAAGTAGGTTGTCAGGCCTATGAGATATTGAAGAGGCAGGTTGTCAATCCCGTGATAAATTCTATGGGTGACATAATTGCTAGGAATTGACTTCCTTAAGGTGTTGAACTGCAACTACAGGGCTCTAAGACTTCTTGTCTGTCCTATTGCTAAAGCCCTGGAAGAGAAGTGGGGCAGCCGAGAGACTTTTGAGCAGAGAAGGGGCACACTTCCTTGGGTGGGACAGGAATGTGGGGAATGAGAGAATGTAGGTTGTTAGTTTGAGTAGGCACCTGTGATGGAGTCTTTCCTATTTTCCATGAGCTGTTATCCTGGTTAGGAACCCTTACCCGAGTGGAGTTTATTCCCATCTCAGGGGTGACCCACTGTTGAGAGTGATGAACAGTGTGGTCTAAGGATGGGAGATTCATGGAAGGTCTGCACGTAGTTGGTGACATTCTTACCGAGATAAGTTTCAATTGTGTGATAAATTTACATGCTGCATTGTTATTTATTTGCATATTTTTATGGGTTATCATATGTGCGATTATAACTATGTTTATTTTTATGGGTATTGCCTGTATATGCTACATGTATATGTTTACTGCTATTTCAATGTGAATCTGTGCATTTACATAAAATATTTTTCTATTTATGTTTTATATATAAAACTTCCGCAAGAGTTATGTGTGTGGATATGTTTTAATCACATGCAGATAGAAAATTGTATGTGCCATATCTTAGTTTGGATGTTGAGTATGTTACAGTATGTTTCGCACAGAGAACGAATGTGTTCTCTACTGTATCATGGCCTGGCATGGATGGTCAGGGATGTTACAAAATGGTTTCAGGGATAAGTAAAGCATCTGAGTAGTGGCATGGCCCAACCTGTTGGTGGCTGGGGATGTTACAAATTGTTATCAGAGCGTCGGTTTTCAACACTAATCCTGGATGGGCCGAGAAAGTTAAGTTGAAGAAAAATGTCACAGAGGATTTATTTCAAAGTGGCCAAATTTCAGTTTGTAGAGCGTCCATGGTAAAAAGTAGCAACAACTGCGTGGAAATGGGGAAAATCCCCAATTTTTGTGGTTGAATTTATGATCAAATGGAGAAAGAAGGCGCTTTTCAAGTGATGAGATATTATTTATTTAATATATGTTCTAGCAAATTCGGACCTGGAATTGGTCGAATTTGAAGTTACAGTGAATCCATGATAGTTGGAGCAATTTTTATAATTAGAATTCCCTATTTGTGAATTGAGTTTGGGAAAAATTCGTTCCAGAAATGTCAACCCATAGTGATCTGTTGTTACAAAGGTTGAGCTGGTGTTATCGAGGTGAAATTGAATGAATTTCATAGTTGTAGAATGTCTATGGTGAATTGGGACAAAGCCCCAATTTTTGCAGTAGAATTCACGAGGAATCAATGCGCATAAAGGTGAATGTGCGCAGTTGGGCGCACCGAATATTTATGTGGCGCAGTGAAAATCTCAAGATAGGAAAAATTCAGCACTGTGCGACAAGGTATTGGTGTGCTTATGCGCACATTAAATTTTGGTTCTGCGGGGAAAAATGATAGTGTGCAGGTGCGTGCGATAAAAAAATTAGTACTGCATGAAAAAATATGGTGAGGGTGTGTGCGGAAAAATATTGGTGTGTGGGTGAGCACACTAAATTTAGCATTGTGCCAAGTGCACACACATACGAAGGTGCGCGCGATGTACACACGCATAAGAAGGTGTGCGCGAAGTACACACACATAATAATGGCATGTAGGGTGTATACAATATTGGCAGAGTACAGAGGAGTTTGGTTGGTGCATGCACAGTATGAGTATAAGTTGTCTCGCGACAGTATAATCAATGGTGTTCGAACATTACTGTGCACGATGGGGGCATATTGAACTTTGGCATGGTGCAATGTATAGAGAAAAATGCATGTGGAATATTAGTGTGTGATACAAAAATTGCACGCAATGGGTAATAGTGCAAGAACCAAAACTGTGTGCGGTAGATATTGGCGCATGACACAAAATTGCACAGAAGTTATTGGCATGACAAAGAAGTGATACATAATGGTTTTAAAGTGCACGAACCATGATTTACCTTGTGATGTTGCAGCACATGGTAATACGGGTGCCCAGATTGAAATTTGTGTGCGTGAAGTTGTTTGAAGGGTGAAGAACAACAAAAAACCAACGAATTTTCGTGAAGTTTTATACCATTTGAATGTTTTCTTTTTGCAACACATTTTTGAGGGATCTCTCGTGTCACTGGGTATGTATATAGAAAACATTGTCTAGATTTGGTTTGTTTTCGTGTTTGTTGTTGAATTACTGGAGGAACATAGATAACATTTGGGCTATGGAGTCTGGAATGAACAATGCATTGTCATAACATTGAACTATAAAGAGGAGAAGCCTAATTAAGGTGATGAGTCTGAGTTTAATAGAAAATTTGCATGGTATTAGAGGAAAAATAAACACACAACCACATCAGAGCATTATTTAAAATGAATTTAGAGATGGTTTGAGAAGAAATAAATATAGTCTAAATTGCTAAGCCGAGAGCATCTCAGAGATGAATTATGGGTTTTATATTCCGCCGATTCAGATAGATGAAAGTGAAATATAATCTTACAAGAAACACATACCATGAAAGAAAACAAGACTCATATCACCACTAGTCAGAATCTTTTCATAAATAGTCCAAAATCCGCTTCTGCATTTTTATATTCATTTTAATCCCAAAATTACAAAAAAGTCTTCCTGCACAAAGGGAAGGTTCCTTCCCCCCTTTCTCTTTCTCGAGATAATACATATATAAAGAGGAATTATTTGTAGAATTCTAAATGCTCGGACTTACGCATATTTCTAAAAATATAGATAAGTTACAAAAAGGGAATAATTTAAAATAACAGTTACCCATTTTAAAGGGATCGTTTAAGAATAGGTCTATCATCTCTGGGGCCCCTTTCCTCTACTACCAGTTGTCCAAAATTTGTTGAAATGTACTTAATTTTATTTGAGGACTCATTTCAGCTTAGCGATCTCCTCCTTTAGAGTATCTAACTAGACCGGTTGATCCTCTCCAACACTTTCAACCATTTTAGTTTTGGTTTCTTTCTTTACTCACTTGCTCCATTTCTTTTTAACAACTCTCCTATTGATGACTAGATCCCTCATAATGGGATTTAGCCTGACTTCCAATTTCGAGTCTGTAATAGGTTCTATCTGGAATTTAGTCGCTATTATATGCGCAATTACCCTTTCCTCCTTACTCATAGGTAAATCTACCATGTTTCCTGAATAAGCAGTCTCATTGGATATAGATTTGTCC
>JZKD02S1638234.1:115585-133771 GCA_000966675.3 Picea glauca
TTGTAAAAATGTTCCATAGGCTAGTGAGCCAAGTTTTGTATAAGCTGGAAGGATTATGTGGTTGTTAGGCCAGGAAGCCTAAGTGTTTGAAGGCCAGGAGCCTGTTGATGTACTTGTATGTATGCAGATCAATTAATAAAATATAAACACCGTCAGTGCAGACCGACCACGATGAATGAGTGATGGGGGAATGAGCATCCATAGAGTGGGCAAGGAATTAGGGGCTGGAAGGTGGGAAAGGGGCTGAGTGTTGAGCCTAGGGGCTAAGCCTAGGGGGATTAGGCCTGGAATAATATTTTAATATTATTTCCAAAAAGATCCATGTGCATATTATTTTATCCTAAGTCCTTTGGAAGGACACGTGATTTCCCAAGTGGTGGGAGGAAGGTGTATGGATGGAACGCATGCAGTTTCCAGGGTGACAAGTGTCAACCTTGGTGCATGCAAATAAAACAGAGGAAGTAAGGCATGAGGGGGACTCTCTCCTCCATTCTGAACCAAACCTCTAAGCATGGAACCAGTACGACCTCTGCCAGATATCCTGGTTTATCCCTGAAATATGTAAAGCCTGTGTTTGTCCAGAGGAAACCGTGTACACCCTGTCGGGAGTTGTGAGTCTGTGTCTGTTCTAGGCAAATATGGGAGTGCATTTCCTGAATAGGAACCCTGTGTTGAACTCGAGTGGAAGAATCCTTTGTTGTTCAGGAAAAAGATGAGCTAGCCTGTGCGTGGAGCCCTATTCTGAAATTATGTCTGAGAGATCATCCTGCGACTGTTGAACCGGTTGGGGAAGCCTATGTATGTTTTCCCCATGGGTTGTGGTGATCATGTAGTACTGGACTGCGTGAGGCTTGTTGGCCTGTGAGCAACTCCTACAGGTGAGAGAGTGCACAGAGGAAGGAGAGAGCTCCTAGAAGGAACCATGTAGCTGCTATAGAACCCGGAGACTTCCGGTCCGGTCTGTTCATGTAACCCAAGGCAAGGGAGACTGGCATCTGAAGGACTGTCCAGGTGACAGAGAAGGTGCACTCTCCTAGGGTGGAACATGCATGTGGGGAATGAGGGGATATGGGCAGTGAGCGTGGGAGATTCCTGGGAGAGAATTCCTTCCTGGTGTTTGTGAGTGAATGTTTTCCCTGTAACCTCAGCTTGAGTCTAGATTCCTTGCTCTGGGATGGAGCTCAGTCCCAACTTGGGGGTGACCCACTGTTGAGTTAAGGAGCAGTGTGGTCTACGGCTGGGAGGTTTGTGGAAGGCCTGCATTTGGTTGGTGATTTCTACAGTAATTAAAAGATAAGTATCTGAATTATGTTTTATCACATTTGGCATGACTATGCTGTTTATGAATCATGTTTTCCGCTGTGTAAATGAGTTACTGTTGAATGCTATGGCTTGTTTAATTGTAGCAGTAACTTATATATCTTTTACTCTGAGAATTAAGTGTGTTTAATTGTTTAAATGCATTTTCTTATAATGTCTGCATGAATTATGTAAAAGTCTGTGTACAGAATGGTAACTGAGAGGGTTGTAAAACCTCGATAGTGTAAAAGGGTACCCTACAGTATGTGGCCTAGCTTAGTTTGGATGCTGAGTATGTTACTGTATGTTCCACATAGAGAACATATGTCTTCTTTGGCATAGCGTGGCTTGGCATGGATGGTCCGAGACGTTACAAAATAGTTTCAGAGCTAAGTAAATCATCTGAGTAGTGGCATGGCCCAACCTGTTGGTGGTTGGGGATGTTACACCCTTTTTGGTTGAAGGGGGAATGAATCTGAATATGATCTGAGTCCATGTGACCACACAAACCCACTCTAGTCACAACCTTTATTGACATTATGGTACCTCATCTGAACTCAGTTAATCCATAAAGTAATGATACATAAATATTCCATTAGTATTCGCATCGGGATTCCCACCTGTCAAATAGAAAGGTCTGAAACTGGCCACGTCCCTATCCAACTCGCCTAAGTAAATTCTAGGATCGCCTGATAGAATTTACCCCGTTCAACTGTCCTTTCAGACAAATCAGATCCAATTGCATCAATTTGGTCATAATGAACAACATTTATTACAAAACTTACTGCTAAGCCCGAGTATAAGCCTCTGAGAACTCACCATAGCACCCATCATTCTCAAAAGAACTTAGTAATTTTCAAATTCTGAAGAGTGAGCAAGGTTGTGCAAGTTTGAAACCCTTAGTCATGAACTCTAACCCTTAGTTCGTCGCAGAAGTTGTGATAACTTAGAATCCATAATACTGAGAGCCACAGGAAGCTGAAGCATCATGTCTAAAGACAAAGTGCTAGATGAGCCCCGCGACCCCCGAGTCGAGGTCATAGGTGATCTCAAATGGAAGGTGGAGTAGGTCCAACTCCTTGATCTTGACTTAATAGATCCAGTGTTGTTCCCCCAGATGAGCATAGACGTGTTCTGGGATATGGATCTAAATTATCGAGGAGGCATGCAGTTCATGCAAAATCCATAATTTATCAACCTCTTCAACTCGACGATCATGAAACTCACAGACCTACCAGTATTCGATACAACTAGTGAGGTTGCGTGGTGCATCAATTTCTGATTAGAAGGGTGCACGACCAAATTCTCTAGTTGGATAGGAAGTATCCAATCCATGTTGAATACATTCATCCACTTACCAAACTTTCCTTCGAAGGAGAAGATGTGTCAAAAGGATTCCAGGGTCCTGGTAAGCATGGAAAAATGAAAGAAGAACTAGCCTCTACGAGAGGTTAAACATAAAGAGGGTGGGACACACAATAGTAATTGACCCCATACTACCAGAAACAGTCAGGCTGGGTTGTTACATCATAGCCATCAAGGTTATGATATCATATTACAAGAGTGAATGCACGCTAGATGAATTATCCGTAGCATACTTTTGCGACAATCGCGCTATGTTCAAATGGTGTAGTTACTTGTTGGAGGAACTACTAGTGGATTGCGAGGAATCCTAGGAGAAGGGAAGTACCTTCACCTATGGATATCTGTTGATGAAATTCACAATTTTCAAGTGGAAGCCACCTAGACCAAACCCCAAAGTACGAGAGTAGAGCCTCCAACTGATTGGTCTGAACCCAGACATCTAGGACCAAGAGATTGTGCCTTTTAGGATGGAAAAGGACACCCAAACCTTGGAGGAGCTACAATCTCAGAATACCCAACACACCCCATCAATGACAGAGGTTGAGGGTGCCCAAGAAAGAAAAATCTTGGATTCCAAAACAAGAAATGGGCATGAGATACCAGAGGTTTAGAAGGAGCCAAAATCAACATCCGGGTAGAGAATGGCATACACATAAGAAAATATGGAGCTAGTTCTCCAAAACCCTTAGTGATGCACAGAGCTGCTACAACTCGGCATAGCCAGAATAGAGGTTCTGACACTCTTTCCCTCAGCGCTAAGGTTGATGATTGTGACAGGACCATCAACAGAGGAGGAGGTATAGACCCTCTCAGAGCATTTAATGGTAGTGGCCCTAGAGACGCAGCCCCTTCACCCACTGACCTGGCATAGTGGCCAATGACGCACTTGTTTGGACTGATCTGAGCATCTACTAACCAACTAGAGAAGAGGCATTAACAAGTCGAGAAGTATGTCAAATATGCAAGGTATGAAGCACTCCTTGCGCAAGCATGCAGGACACAATAAGCACATGAAAATATCCAGGTTGAGCATTGATTGGAAAGAGTGTAGGAAAGGCTTCCTCAAGCCCAGCTGGAGATTCTAAAGGTTGCACCYGAAATTCCCAAAGCYAATGATRCARGAGAGTTGGAGCATCAGATTAAGCTGCTCCAAGGAGCATGTATACAACTCACCACTCATGCTGAGCATATGGAAGTGCAGTTATGACTGACTTAGMAAGAAGTAGAGAAACAACCTCAGAAGTTGCATGAGTAGATGYAGAAGATAGTACTAGATGACAACAATGCCCGAGAAACACTACACAAGAACACATTGGAACACACTAAGATTTTCAGGGAAGTTATTSATTGGATGGGAATCATCACTAGATGAAATGAGATCTTGGAGGAGGTTCACACCAAAATMCAGGTGTTGAATGAAGAATTTGCGGCCACGATGGACCTACTGGAGAAGCAACCAAAGTTCRACCATATCCAACAGGAAGATAATGAACTAAATTCCCTCTTTGAGGCACAGTCTATAGMAAAGAAAGAGTTGTGTGACTTATGAATGCTCATTCATATAGTGTATATTTATATGGATCAAGTTGATGCAACAACATATTCTGAATGGAAATCATTAGTCGCRTCCAAGCCAAAAGGGTGTACTATATATGTGACCCAACAGTTCATGGTAGAGGCATCACTCCTTKCCATGAAGTGGCAGGATAAGGTTGGAAGMTTTCAAGAAGTGAGGGAGTGGACCTTGGAGTTGGTCTCAGAGTTGGGCTCTTCATTTTAAGAGGAAAAAGAGGAGAAAGCAGAAAAATAAGAGAAGAATAAACAAGAAGAGGAGGACAAGGGAAAACAACAATTTCTCCTAGAAGCTGCAAAAGAACCGAGCACTTGACTCGAGGGCGAGTCAAGGTTTATGGTCRGAGCCTGTTGGGCCCTTCATTTTTGGGATAAGGAATTGCACAAGTTTTGGCCTAGTATGAGTTKCACAAGATTCAAAAKAATTTGGACAACATAGTAAGAAAGAGAAAAATAAATCATTTTCAAAAAGGACAACGCAGTGCCAACTAAGAAAAAGTGGTTGCAACAGAAAAASAAAGCGTGCAAGCAGAGATAGAAGACACAAAMTAGMTTATATATAGGGATGAACATAATTGTAAGGGGTTGSCGGTTGAGTTTATCGRTTGTTTTAAKTTGAGTCAAGTAAAGCTTTAAGTCTGTAATGTAGTCTATACCCTTTTTGAGAGTAGATCTCTACGACATGAGTTYAGAGCYGAGAGTATGTAATAGAGTGCTAATGTATGTTCCTGAACTTGTAAATGAAGGAAKATTMCAAAGATAATATAAATAAGGATCCMAATTTTCAAAATATGCTATGTATTCTTGTGTTTTACTCATGCATTAAAACACTTCTTTATKSTTTATAATTTCCTCATGATGGTTCTGCATTCAAAGGATTTTCTACAACATAATTAGGTTCGATTCTTGCACATAAGATTCATATYTGTTCGATAGTTAGA
This sequence comes from Picea glauca, assembly GCA_000966675.3. Classification (NCBI taxonomy): domain Eukaryota; kingdom Viridiplantae; phylum Streptophyta; class Pinopsida; order Pinales; family Pinaceae; genus Picea; species Picea glauca. The sequence continues at coordinate 120,763 of JZKD02S1638234.1, forward strand.
TGTCTTGTGCAAGATCAGGATGAGTCTTGAAGGTTTTGTGAATCCTCCTAAGTATTTTCCTTAYCTTTCCCTATATATTTGTCTCAACAAAACTTYAKATGAGACTTCTTCTCTTCAAAGGATATGAAAATGTCAACACTCTAGACTACACAGTACCTGGTCTGACCAAACTTGTGCCAACAAYRACCCACAAGATGAAATTCATAGCACAACTACCTGRATATGTTTTTTGAATGGCCTATCAATTTCACGGTCTGAATCATTCTAKAAAAAAAAWTTATTGCGAAAATGGTGAGATGACCTRTAAATAACATACCTTAGAAAGCATCATCAAGAGAATTTATCCTCCCTTGAATTTCAACCTTCTTTACTTCACCTTCTCTCTAAAWTTTGKCTTAGATATCATTTGGTTAACTYAGTTACCTGTAGATATTCAATATTCTCARGTGTGATKTGAAAATTAGAGAGCCTTGCCTCTTATTTATAAATTCATCTAGCTTCCTCAAGGGGTTACCTTTTAACCATCTTAACCCACTTTCCTTATTTTAGGGTTAACCAACTTCTAACCACTTGTCCAATTAGTAATTTATCCATTAACTTTATTATTTAAATAATTTATTTTGTATCCACTTTCACTTATAGTAAACTCGTCACTTCACTTTTGCCTCAAGGGGTTACCTTCTAACCATCTTAAACCACTTTCCTTATTTTAGGGCCAACCCACTTCTAACCACTTCTCAACTTAGTAATTTCTCCATTAAATTTATTATTTAAATAATTTATTTTGTATTCAATTTGAATTATAGTACACTCATTGATTCACTTTATTATTTACCTTCTAAAATCTTTTAAACCATTTTGACTACTTTGACCTTTTGGGGATTCAAGCCAACATATGAGGGTCCTCCAAATTCGTAAGGCCATAACTCTCAAATCGTTAGGAGTTATGTGACGTTCCACATACCACTAGAAATRGCATGATAYGTACTATCCATATAGAATAGACTTGCCTACAAATATATCAAAACTCATACCATTATACATCAAACAAACTTGGGTCCATTACCCAAACTTGGRTTCTCCAACTTCACATGGCCATAACTCTCTAACCATGAGGAGTTATGTGATGTTCCACATACCACCAWAMATGTCATGACATKTACTACCCATATAGAAWAATATTACCTTSAAATATATTAAAACTCATACCATTATACATCAAACAAACTTGGGTCCATTACCCAAACCTTTGTGCTACCAAAATTCACTACCAGACTTTCTCCAAGGGTTGACATCAATCACTAAGGGTTGAMATCAATCTACAATATCACTTTTCAATGGTTGGAAATGAAAACCAACAATCCATACCAATTTTCCATCAACCTAAKCTARCTATATGACAGGAATCACTCTTCCTCTTTGAGATCTTGAATTGGTTTTTGATACTTTCTCATTCATTTGATTGTTTGAAAGTTGTCRCAAGGAAGTTCATAKATTTTTGAACTGTTCCATTTGGTCTTTGATTTGTAWCTTTCCAAGAAATTTTTCTTGTTTGAGTTYTGGTTTTCTTTGTGAAAAGTTTAAACTTGTTTTTYTTCTTGTTTGATCACTATGAGAGTGTTCTTTTTSTTTATGTGATACTTGCTTCCAATTGTCTAAAACTGCAAATAGTGAAATCTGGTTRGCATAAGAAGATTCAAATCAAATCAATTAAAGTTCATATTTAAACAAAGATATATCCTTTAATGATTGTATTTTGGACATTAGAATAATTTTCTGAATAGTTTATCATTGAATAGGATTCTTGTTGAAAGCAATTGCATGAAATTTCTCCATTTTTGTGTTTTATAGTGAAAGGAAAAAATTATTCTTCTTCCCATAGATATAAGTTCATTGAAAGCAACAATTGTTTATCATTTTTATTATTCTTTTTTGGGAATTGACTCATAATATCATAAGTTTCACTCTCATTCACCTCTGAATAAAGAAAAACCACAAAAATCAACGCTAATTAAAATTGATCTAAAAACTTTTCTTTTTATATTCTTCCACCAACATTAGACTAGGATTAACGCTTTGGATTAGGCCGTGAGTACAAATATCCAAAGAATTACAAATAAACTTATCATATTGCGATAGGGAGAGAAAATCCAATTTTCATATAAGCATATATGGGATCCTCCTCTCACGCAAGGGTTACATACAAGGTCACGTTCGGGAAAACCATGGAAATTATTCCTCCACGGTTTAACCATTCATAGTAGTAAGATCATATATTGGGGCTTCTTATTGAGGTCCAAATGTCTTCATTTGGTCTCGACGCTTTGTCAATTCTGAATCTGTTTGAGGTCCTTTGGAGTTCTACCGGTCCACTTGTCCTTAGCTCTCTTGAAGGATTTCAGATTTGTTCTCCTGCCCATATGTTTGGACTGGACTATCGACTATACCCACCCAGGGGATGACTACTAGTTAGTGTCTTTAGTATCCATAATATTTAGGTTATTTATATAAGGTGATGGTGAAGGGAAGTCTTTGTTGTACCTGGAATAGACGGTGGTCAGATTTAGTCAGGCTCCTTGGAGGGTAAATCCATGATTACTGTGTGGAAGCTTGCACCAAGGCATAAGTATGTTAAGAAGGTCACCATTGTAACTATTCCACCCTCTCATATCCTATCCCCTTCTCAATTTGATCATGCAATGTTGGATTTCATCACCAACTATTATGGTAATTAAGAGCAAGTTTGTTTGCTTGTTGGTTCTTCTAGATTTTTTTTAGTGTGTTGTTGTTTTAATAATTGTTCAAGATTGAGCTTGTAGATGATAAAGGTACTTGAAGATCACATAGGCTGCAAGGGTTACAGAAGGCTATGAACCCTTACCTCCTAATTCACCAGAAGACATCTACCGTGAAGAGGTAGAAAATTGCTCTGACATTGGGAGTGCTTCTACTCCTTTGTTAGAAAATTCAGAAAGAGCCTTGGTTATATTTTAGGATCGCACTCCTCATACTACAATTATTTTAGAAGATCTTATTGAAATTCTCCTGGTTCGATTAGAATCGTGCGGTAATATTATAGAAGAATAAGTACCTTGCTTTTCATTGAGACCAATTACCAAGACATATATGGGATCCACAGAACCAATTTTTAGTGATGAATTTAGGACCCTCATTCGTCCTACTAACAAAGTAGATCCATATCAAACACCTACTCATTTTGTATGGAGGACTCCATCAGGACGTTATCTTTATGAGCATCTTGAATATATTCGACAACCTCTTAATCCTCATGACCCTCTTGTGATTGAGGCAGGACCATCCAGTCAGAATATTGATTGTCCCATCGAACATGTCATCGATACGGCTGTTACGTCAACACAAGTCCACCTCAATTCTAGAGTCGTCACTTCTCATCATACACAAGGAACTTCAACCATTATTCTCACCGTTACACTTTTTCACACTACAACTCCTCATGTTCCATAAGATCATGTTGGAACATATTTATAACAGACAATGCAGACCATTTCCAGACCTACACAACTAACTATGGGACATATCTCTATTGGGGGGAAACCACCATATAGTTGACCTATCCCTCCCAGGGGAAAACCATCCTTTAGCAGTCCTACCCCTCCTAGGGGAAAACCACCTTTGCATGTTCCTTCCGGAGGACAACCTCCCTATTGCACACTAGTATCACCCTCAAGTGTCCCTCAAGTTATTGGATCTACCAAACTTGTCTCGGTTGTCAAATGTTCCCATATTGCATTTTTTTTTGGCCAGTAATTCCTACTAAATTACCTTCTGACATCCCCAAATTTTACGTTAAACCTGGAGAATACCCAAACAACTATGTGATGACATTCTATTTATGATGTTCATCAAAATCATTGATGGATGATTCTATACGTTTATGTCTCTTCTAGTGCACACTCACGGGGTATGCAACCAAATGGTACATTGAACTTCAACATGGTTCTTTTCAATATTTCAACTTTCTTACTATGGGTTTTCTCACACATTTTCAATTACCCATCCATTACAAGACAAGTGCTAAACTTTTAACCTACCTTTGTCAAGCAAACTTTGTTCATATCTCTGATCACATTCATGAATGGAGATAACAAAGAAGGTTGATTAAAGTGACCATTCTTGACCAAATATTGGCAGATTGGTTTACTAAATCTATTTTACCCTTGATTTCTCATGACGTCGCCATGGGTGGTGTAGTCACTGAGGAAGAAGCCATTGCCCGAGTTTAGTAATTAGATTTGGTTTACTCCCAATATGGTACTTTGTATGATTTTATTCCAAATTCTACTCTTACTCCTACCGATCCATCCAAAAATTATTCCACAACACATGAAAATGGAGTTATCGATACCGCCAAAACCCCAATATACATCACAATCGACCATAATAGTAAATTTCTCTATTTTAGCACCCATTACCAGTTCAAATTCACTCTCCTCTGCATCCCTCCTGACTCAAATCTCTGAGGTGAATGCAGTTCAATCTTCCTCTTCACAATAATGTGGGGGTAAGAAGAAAACAAAAAATAAACCAAAGAATAATAATAATAATAATAATAATGAACATCCCAAAATACAAACTCCACCATCTGCTACTGAAAAAAAACCACAGTGAAAATCAAAATTCCCATGTCTTATTTGTGGTGAATATCATTTCACTCGAGATTGTCCACATCAAGACAAAGTTGAAAAACATTTCAAATGGAATTCCCAACCCGTTGTGTTAACACATACTTTTCCTCAGTAGAAATCCATGGTTTCTCAAGAACTTTCCCCTCCCACGGGGAGTGGTTTGAACCATCCTCATAGTGATGAATACTTGACGAGTGATCATATTTATATGTTTAATGGGATTGATTTAACCACTCACACCACAACATATGACACATCGGCGAAACCTGATAAAGAAAAGGCCACTAACGATACTCCATAAGATCCATCTCTCACCTCTATTAGTCCTCCATATGTTAGTCCTCTATCTGGATCACTTCAGATAGAGAAACCTACTTTTGACTCTATTTTACGCCTTACCAAAAGCACTATCTGCAAGTCAACTTTTAATCCTAGTTCACATGCCGCCCAAAACTACATCATTGTTGAATATTTATCTTAAGCACTGTGTGCTATGTCCTCTCTTGAAGTTATGCAACATTTCCAAAGTCAAAGTAGAACTCTCTTGGCTGCCATTGGCGCCATTGATCCCAATTCATCAAATAATATCACATTTAACTTGGACAACTTCAAGTCATGAATTTATCTCCAAATTGCTTTTCAAATTGATGTCATTGTTCATAACCAACACATTCATCGCACCATATTGGATGAGGGATATTCCACTTGTGTCATCTCGTTATATTTTTGGAAAGGATTAAAATCACCTGTGCTTAACCAATCCCCTACAATGTTACGAGAATTCAATGAGCGATTTGTTTGTCCTCACAGACTTTTGAGTCCTTAGTTTTTTAGTTGGGAGGTAAGATCATCTCTGTTGATGTAGAGGTAGTCAATGCTCCCCTTGATTACAACTTGTTAGTAGGAAGAACTTGGTTTCATTCCATGACTATCATTTCTTCATCGGTGTTTCGATCTGTACAATTCCCTCATCAAGGAAAAATTGTCACTATCAACTTGTTAGATTACTGTACACCCGACGCTCACACTCCCGCCACCAACAATATTCCTTTCTTGGGAAATAGTAAGATCACTTATGAAAGTGTTGGTGTAGGTATTTTAAATCATTCCTCCCTTATGGGTACTTTCCTTGCACCACTTCCTCCCACCACACAACATATTGCCACAATCAATATGATTTCGACTATGGCCTATCAATCTCTACAATCATTTGATCCTTGGACTGTGCCTAGTCAGTATGAATTCGATGCACTATGTGACGTTATACCACTTAGTCTAGACGAGGCTTCATATGGTGCTTTCCAATATACCTCTCCCTCCTTGGATGACCAACATCTATTAGCATCCAACACTTATTCATTATCATCTTGGTTGAATTCCTTGTCCTCTGCTTTTGACTACATTTCATAGATTTTTCCATCAGATGAATCCATTATGGAAATGATTAGTATCGATGAGGTACCTTGGGATGAAAACCATCATAGATGGTATTTTCTTCCTGCTCTAGAATAAATTCAGGAGGATATACACTTTATTTTCCCTCCTGATGTTGTTGATTCTCCCTAATCTCCTATACTTACCGAGGATACTACTTCCAAGGGGAATCTAGGAAACGTCTCTTCTACTTTCTCTATCGATATCTTGATCAAATAATTTATCATGGAAAATGTTCATCTCAGTGCTAATTGTTCTCCCGAGGAAGTGACATCTTACACCACTCTATTTAAATAATTTTGTGATGTCTTCACTTGGAGATATGAGGAAATGCCTAGGATCGATCCTTCGATTGTTTTGCATGAAATAAAAACTTACCCAGGTGTTAAACCTGTACAAAAAAAAAAATCGCCCAATTTATCCTAAGAAAACCATGGCCATAAAGGCAGAAGTTGAAAACTATTAATATATGGCTTTATCTATCTTGTCCCTTTGATGGAATGGGTTTCTAAAATCACTCCAGTTTCTAAAAATTAAGGAACCATTCATGTCTGCATCGATTATAGATATATCAACAAGGCTTGTCCCAAAGACAATTACCCCACACCTTTCATTGAACAAATCATTGATAATTGCGTTGGCAGCATTATTTTCTCTTTCATGGATGGATTTTCAAGATATAACTAGATTGACATTATACCCACTGATCAACATAAGACATCCTTCATCTAGCCATGGGGAACATTATCTTAACTAAAACTAACTTTTGATATAAAAAATGATGGTGCCTCTTTCGAGTGGTCCATGCTGTATTCTTTGCACGATATTAAACATATTGGGGAACCTTACATCAATTATTTACCTGCCCATTCATCTAATCGGTTGGACCATATTGGTCATCTACAAGCCAGTTTTCTTCGATGTTGGTTCTACTGTATCTATTTGAACCCACACAAATGCATATTCTCTGTTGAATCAGGTCGACTCCTCGGTTTCGTTGTCTCCAAATATGTGATTAGGGTGGATCCCTTAAATATAAAAGATATTATTTCTTTACCTCCTCCCAACAATCTGACCCAACTACAAAGTTTGCAAGGGAAAGCGAACTTTCTTCATCATTTTATATGTAATTACGCTAAGATTACTAAAGGATTTATGTGATCTCAGATGAAACTACTCAACAATATTTCGATGATCTTAAGCATGCATTGAACCATACATATCTTTTGCATCCTCTGAATTATGCACGAGACTATATCCTTTATTTGGAATCCTCTAATTCCACTATCACTATGGTGTTAGTTCAAGAGGACCCTAATGGTGATGAACATTTCATATACTATATGAGCAAGAGTATATCTAGTCCTAAGCTTCGATATTCACACCTTGAAAAGTTGGCTTTGGTAGCCGTCATTGTCGTCTAGAGATTTCTTCATTACATCCTATCATGCACTATGACGGTCATTGTGGACTCAAACCCCATGTATCATATTCTAACATGTCAAGTCCTTGAGGTAATATATTCCAAATAGATCGTTATTCTTTAGGAATTCGATCTTGAGTTTTCCAAATCGAAAGTTAAAAAGTCCTTGGTTTTTTGCGGAACTTATCTACGATCTTCCACGTGCTGATGAAGACATTGATCCCAGTGATTCTCTTCCTGAAAAATCCCTATTCCTCATTAGCATGTCTGATCCTTGGTATGTGTTAGCGTCAGAAGTCACTCCTGGATTGCTTGTAGGAGAAAAGCCCAACGCCCATCAGTTTTATGTCACGATTTTTTTAATGGGTGATCAAATGGGTAGAGACTCAGGATGGAATCACTGTAGCTCGAGGACCGGGTCTTCTATGTAAATAACAAAGGAGGTCTTGATCTAACTTCAGTCAGTAGATTGATTGTAAAATGGGAAGGTGGAAGACTTGGTGAGAGGAGTGAGCAAAACTACCTTGGACAACGGGCCTTTCAGCAGTTTGTAGAAGAAAAAATCTAAATGCAATATCTTCTTGGTTCAGAGTTTTGGGTAACTAAAGGGGTGACTTGACTGGATCCTCCAATTCCAAGTCATTCAGTGTTAAGAAAAAAATAGAGGCCAATTAGAAACAATGCGACTGTTATAGTGATCCAACCTACATCATCCTATAACAGTCACAACTTGACTGGATCCTCCAATTCCGAGCTGTTCTAATACAATATGAACAAAGACGTGGAAAGAAGCTGACATTCATAAGGCAAAAAGTTTCATGTGTTAATACACAACCAGAATAACCAGTACTTCATTAGAGTTTTTTACAATCGGGAGCCTTTCTCAACCATCGATGCCTTCCAAAATACCAAAACTGAGTACATATACTTGGGCAGATTTGCTCAACAGAGGCATGCTCGCCCTCCAAGGCATAGCATCTCTTCAATCGATCTTCAAGCAGAAGTCCTTCATCAGACGTCTCCCTAACTTCGCATGACCTTTGCATGGGAGGGAGCTAAAGCATTAAAGGCCAAAATGGGATGTGCAGACTTCTCTGTCTAATCGAGGACTTCGGCATGGCTTCTTTGGAAAAAATAGTACGCAAAACTCCTTCGAGTAGACTGCTTGCCAGACCCTCCATACCTCATACTCAATGAATGAAAGGAGGTTTCAACCACCTTTTCTTGTCTTCATTTACTCCAAGTGGAAACCATGAGAGGAATCGTATCCGATGGTACCTAGAAATCACGATGATCCTTTCAGCGATTGGACTCCATGCTTTTGACCCCTTTTGCTTAGATCTTTTATTTCCCAAGTGACCATGGACCGTGACCCTGCTTTATTCCCATAGGGGCTTTCAGTGTTCGCGAATAGGAAGGAGTTGATCCGTGCTTATCATAGTCGCGATGGGAGAAACGTTGAGATGACTCAATTGGGCGCCACGCGTCCTTCAAATCTGATGGTCCTAAACTCACCCGACGTTGTTGTGGGCCTCGGGTCCTGGACTCGTTCGCTACTTCACGCATTGGGGATATGAGAGAGCTACTTATTTCCCTTCGAAATCGTGATGGATGAAAATGCGGGGAGCCTAATCGCGCGCCAGGTGTCCGTTTCATATGGACGACTGAGACTGCTCCTGGATATTGTGGGCCCGCCTTTTGGCGCTCTCGGTGCTTCATGGTTTGGGGTTTTGAAATGTACAACAATATAAAACTTTCACCCCTTGAACTCGCGACTGCCGAAAATCCGACGCGACTGGATCTCGCACCACGCTTCCTTTGGATGGACGAATGCTATTCTTCCCTGCATTCAATATGGGCATGATCTATTTGAGCTAATTTCAGCACAACTTTGTTATCCGCGATTTCCCACTGACCGTCGATCTATTTGTATGAAAGGATCTGGACCGTTGACAACATAATCCCGCCCTCTTACTTGCCAGGAAACCCAAAAAATGAGATTCTCCCATGTCGTGCTCGGGTGCTTCTTGTGCAACTAGCAGACCTGATCGCTCTTTGGCTTTGAACGAGTAATGTTACTAACATTAGGCTCCATGGGGGATAGAGTCGTCCCTGTGATGCTCTAAGGGCTCATTTTGCAGTTCTATTGTCTTGCTATTGGGCTACAGAGTCATTTATTAAGCCAAAAAAATAAAAGTAAAATGCCCATTTATTGGGTTTTTGAAAACTTCTTCACCCTCCAAATCGTGCAGCCGATATGTGTTATTTAAGAAAACCTCAGAGATTTTGAAAGGCCTGATCCACAGGGCTTAAATTTTTTTGTGCTTGCCCTTATATTGCTTAGGAGCATCCCATTTTATCACCAAGTCTCCTATCTGGAACCGCTCCTTCTTGGCCTTCTTATTGAAAACCTGCTTGATCCTTTGTTGATGGTCCTGAATTCTGTCCATGGCCTTTTCCCTGGCCTACTGGACCTCCACTAGCTGATGAATCCTTCTGGTCATGTCATCAGGTTCCTCCTAATGATCCTGGAAGAATTTTTCTATAGGAATGGCTAGATGAGAAGGAAAAAAAGCCTCTGCTCCATAGACTAATTGGAAAGAAGAGACGCCTATAGATCTCTTTGTGGTCACTCAGTCGGCCCATAGAGAAAATTTTAATCTGGAATGCCAGGCCTTCTTGTTGTCTTCCAATAGCCTTTTGATGATCCTTATCAGGATTTTATTGGAGGATTCTGCTAAACCATTTCCCTGTGGATAGTATGGGGTGGAGTGAATCAGTTTGATCCCAAATTTCTCAAAGAACTTAGCTAATGGATCATCCCTAAAAGAGGCTACATTATCAGTGACAATTTTACTTGGGTAGCCGAATCTTGTGATGAGATCTTCCAGGAATCCAATGATTATCTTGTGGGAAGCAATCTTGGTGGGGACAGCTTCAATCCACTTGGTAAAGAAATCTATAGCAGTTAGGATCCATCTGTGCTTCCCACTAGAAGTGGGGTGAATTTCACCAATGAAATCTAGGCCCCATTGCTGAAAAGGTCCTGAAACAACCATAGGATTTAATGGCAAGGACTTGAGTTGTTGCTTTCCTGCAAATATTTGACATTTGATGTAGGCTCTGACCCTTCTGTATATGTCAGTGAACACGGTGAGCCAATAGTATCCAGCCCTGAGGATTTTGTGGGCTGTGGCCTTCCAGAAATGGTGCCCTCCACATAGGCTATTGTGAAATTTAGCCATGATCATATCGGCCTCTTGTTAATTCATGCATTTTAAAAGCACCCCCAAGGGGCCTTTCCAGTATAAAATTTGATCGATAAGGCAATATCTGACTGCCTTGAGCTTCAGAGCTCTTGCTTTATTTCTTTGCAGGTCATCTGGAGGCTGCAACTCTTGCAGAAAGTATATGACATCCTTATACCAAGGACATCGAGCCAATGGGGGCTTCGTTTGAGGGTCTCTTTCAAATAGCCGACCCTGGTGAATTCCTGAGCATTCATTGATGAAACTTATCCCCAAATCTTGGCAATTGTCTTCAGCCAACATCTTGTCTAAGCCTTGACCTTTGATCAATTTGGTAGGCTTTATTTCCAGGTCAAATTCCATAATTTTGGCTATCCACTTACTGCTTCTCCTGTCTATGTCAGGCTGGATAAGAATGTCTTTAACAACTGCTGAGGGGACATAAGCGATGATTTTTTACTATAGGACATAGATTCTAAATGCCTCGAGAGCCTTTACCAGGGCATAGGCCTGCTTCTCCATAGTGTTATGCCTGACTTCGACATCCCTCAATGCTCGGCTGAAATAGGCCACGGGTTGCTCTAGCCCAATCTCGTTTGTCTGTAATAAAATAGCAGCCACCGTGTCGGGTGAGGCAAAGGAGAAAATAAGGAAATACTTTGAGTAATCAGAACTAATGAGCATAGGGGATTCGATCAGGGCCTTCTTTATCTTCTCAAAGGAGTGTCATGATTCATAAGTCCACCTCACTTCATTTCCTTTCCTTAACATGGTTGTTATAAGTTTTACCTCCTCAGCAAAGTTAGGCACAAACCTCCTCAGAAAATTTATCTTACCAAGGAAAGATTGGACCTCCTTATTGGACCTCAGGATTGATAAGGCTTGTATTGACTCAACTCTGTTAGGATTGATCCTTACTCCTTCCACTGATACTATGTGGCCTAGCAACTTTCCCTCCTGCATGGCGAACAAGGACTTCTTGGGATTTAATGAAATGCCAAAACTCTTGCATTTCAGAAAAACCTTCCTGAGATGACAATGGTGTTCTTTATCATATTTTGAAAACACTGTGATGTCATCCAGATAGACGACCACAAATTTATCCTTTTCCCCAATGAAAGCTATGTCCATGGCATGCTAAAACGTTGCCCCTGCATTCATTAATCCGAACGACATCTTGGCGTACATGAATGTGCCCCATGGAGTGGTAAATGCCATCTTTTCCCTGTCCTCAGGCAGAAAAGAGACCTGATTGTAGCCAGAGAAACCTTTGATCATGGACATCCTGGATGCTCCTATTACCCTCTGCAGTATATGTTCCATATTTGGTAAGGGGTAGTTATCCTTTCGTGAGCTCTTGTTCAGGTTTATGAAGTCTACTCAGAGCCGGATCTCTCCATTCTTTTTCCTTACTCGCACCAAGTTGGCCACCCACTCTGAATATCTTAGCGGTACAATGATCTGAGCTTGAAGCAGCTTCTTCACCTCCCTCTCCATGATAGGCATCAACATAGGATTGATCTGTCTCAGCTTCTTCCTAAATGGACTTGCCTCCTCTTTTAATGGGATTTTATGATCAATGAAAGAAATGTCATATGTTTTGAGGTCTTCATAGGTCCAGGTGAAAACATCAACAAATTCCCTCAAAATTCCAATGTACCCAGACCTTTGCTCCTCCGTCATACTTCTTGAAAATTTGACAAACTTGGGCTCACTATCGGTGCCAATTTTTCACTAAATAGTACCAGCGTCATCCTCCGAGACTTCCCCTTTTAATGACACATCATTTCTATCAAAAAGCCTTTCCAAAGGAACCAGTCCTCTTGGAATATGGTTGTTGGGGAGCTGCACAATGTTACGCTCTGCTATTTTACTCAGAAACACTCCCCCATCAAGCCCTTCTTCAGAGACAGAATCTTGTTCGATATGCATTTCTTAAAATTCTTCGACAGTCTCCAAAAATTTCTTGATCTCAATATCATCCTCAAATACCTTCCAATGTTTGACATTGTCAGGTATGGAGGGCCTGTATTTTACCTCTACATCATATCTGAACTTGGGCAACATGGGTATTTTGAAATTGATTGCTGATGTAGCCAAGGAGTCTTCCACTATGTTCTTCTCTCTTGGGACAAAAGAAATGTTGAATGCCAAGAAGAAACTGTCAACTAGGTCCCACACCTCATTTCTGTAGCTTCTGAGTCGAGGGTGCTTAGCCTGATAAGCGTTTCTGATCT
>JZKD02S1638234.1:144556-155334 GCA_000966675.3 Picea glauca
CCGAAAATATCTTCCATTAAGAGCTTTAATTTCGTGACATATGTACAATTCCCATTATTTTTAATATATATTTAAAATAAACATTCGAAACATCTGTATTTTTACTTTAAAGCTGCGCTTATTCATGCCCTCTCTGTGACAGGTTCTCAAGTCAAACGCAGAGCTATGACCCCTAAAAAAGCACCGAAGAAAAACGAAGAACCACAGGAAGGTGATAATATCTCTGATACTACTCCACACGCCATACACTCCATCAGATCATGGACTGGAATTACCAAATTGTTGGAGGACGAGCTAAAGTATGTTGACCCTGATTCCGAAAATCATCTCCGAGACATTGCTGAGTCTAAGCTTTATAAGTTCGCTGTGCATCCGAGGCTGGTGGCATATACTGAGATGGTTAGCTGGGCTCTGGATAAGGTACATATCCCAACAACGAGCATTCAGAATGAGCAAGGGGCTATCATTGACTCATTCAAGCCTGAGCACATTCAAGTAATGTATAAACTCTCTCTGAATTATAAGCACACCTTCAATGCTGAATTTTTAGCTGAGTTTCAAAGAAAATAATGCATTGAGGCAGGCCAGACATACCCCGACATGATTAAAGGATGGGCGAGGTCTGAAGCAAAGTTTAGGGCTGATTCTCATGGGATTTATGCTACAACTTCCTTAAACAAATATATGGTTTATGTAGCCATGATGTTATGCAGACTTTTCGGGAGAAAAGATCCCTGTCACATTCATGCAGACTAGGTACCCTTCTTAAAGGAAGTTTCAAAAGGACGTAGTTTTAACTGGCATAAAATTTTGTCAGATAACCTGACACAAGAAATTTTAAATTACAAAACAACCAAGTCAAAGGGACAACCAGTGTCTTTTTATATGTCTGCATATATTATGGACGCAATCTGTTTTATGAATCCCTTTCCATTAATGAATTGGAGTTGGAATGTTTCCTACCCAGAGCCTGTTCATGAATACCACTCAGCTCTCTGGGAAGAAAATGCTAAAGATGTTTTTTATGATGTTTGTCATTTTGTCATTATTCCTCTGCACAAATTATTTTTTGGATGCGAACCCCCTTGCATTTTTGATGCAGTCATACAAATCCTTAAATCGGTTGTCGACCGGTTTATTGAGGAAAATTTTTCCTATATTAGGGTTTATGGATGTTCCATTCCTCCTCACTCACTCCCGAAATACTTACCAGACAGATTGGTATGCAGAGAAGTAGTTGATCAGTTAGCCAAGGGTGGTATTGGGTTGGAATTAAAAGAACTTCAAAAAAAAGCACGGCCATCTTTCCCTGTTCATGTCAGGAAATTTACTTTATCAAATTTAAGCCATTCTAAGGTAGAGGCTGAGTCATTGGAAGAAGTGAAGCTAGTTAATATTGAACATAGAAAATATGACCCCTACCAAATAATAACTAGGCATTACATTCATTGTAATTTAAAGGCATATGTACATAAAGTTTCTGTTTATGATGATATTTTTAAAGATGTTAAGTCTTATGAAAAAGTGTTGAATAGAGTGCAGGCCTTGAAACCTGACTCACAGGTTGGGTTTGCATCTTTTCAAATCCATAGGCGAAGCTGCCTACCTAAGATTTTACCGGGTGAAATTTCGACCCCATTGCCAGAACAGGAAGAAACCCCTCCAGGGTTTGAAACTAATACTCAGGGTAAGCCAGATGACAAAGGTAAGTTAAAGAATACTGAGAAACCTTCCCAACACATAGAGGGTTCTCAAACAAAATAATAGGGAATGGATAAGGGAAAAGAACCAGAAACAATTCCAGAAAAGATAGGAGGAACAACTTCAAAAGAACTTGGTAGTCCTATCTCCTCCTTAACTCCATTACAGTCTACTTTCGGAACCCCCCATGAAGGAGTCCTATATGTCAGTGATTTAGAACCGATTTCAAGAGATGAAATCCCCTCATCGGATCAATTTTTTAGCAAAAAGAGAAGAGTTGTCTTGAAACAAGAAATTCATCCTAGAGGAGAAGGATCGATTAAGAAGCATAGAGTTATCATAGATGGAAAGAAACTCGAGGATGGAGAGATCTCTACAGAATTAGAAGGAACAATGGGTGCTATAGCATCAGCTAATATATATTCTATGGGAAATTTAACAACTATGCTTGAACAGAAGGATCAAGAAATAATCCAGTTGCAAGACAGACTGAAGGAAAATGAAAGAAATATTGGTTGGGGAATACAGAAGGGTCTAGAACAAGCTAGAATTAAGGATATGCAAGAAATCCAAAAATTGAATAAAGACTTGGATGAGGAAAAACACTTAATATAGGTCACTCAAGAACAGGTCCGAAAGCTGGGAGAAGAAAATAAATATTTGCAAGAAAAGATTATTTCTATTGCTAACTAGGTAATTGAAATTGAAAATTTCAAGACACAGGCATCAGAGATATATGTAAGAATAGAGGAGGAACAACATAAGGTGTTCTCAAATCTGGAAGTAATCCAGAATTATTTTCAGGAATCAGATAAGTCTTTGGAGAATGTGTTCCAGAAAGAAAGAGAGGCAAAAGAAGCAAGGACAACTTTTCAAAAAGCAGTAGCTTTCTCATCAAAGGAAGAAATTGAAAGAACTCAGAAATTGTTTATTTCTGAACAGATTAAAGGGGATATAATGATTAAAGTATGGGAAACAAAGATGGACAAATATAAATGAATCACAAGAGAAGTTAATAAAGATTTCCAAGGAATCTTCGATCTCTTTGAAAGAGATTCATTGAATATCGAAACAGATGGTTGTTGTGGATTATTAGGTGAGGTCAATATTGCCAAGAAACAACTGAAGTTTAGAGAGGAGATGGAGAAAAAGAAAGTAGATATTTCAAACATCAAATTGATCAACATTACAGAGATCAACAAGTGGATGGTGACCTCAAGTTTAAGGTTGAAAACTGTTAAGTTCACAGAAGGAATGATAGAAAGTCATTTGCTCGAATTACAGAGAAGATTTTTCTCATTTGAAGCAAATGAGATACCCAAGGCTCCCAGGATCTTAGTAAATTTTTTAGAAAAATCTGTTCAGTGCGTTGAAGTAGAGAAAGAAAGTTCGTCAACGCAAGCTTAAAACCTTTTTAAATGTTTTTATTATTAGAAATTTAAGAGAAATTGTAAATGGTTGACATTATTTTATGTAACCATAATATTAGGGAGTTGGTTAGTCACCAACAAGAAACTTTGATGAAAATGTATAAATATAGTTTCGAAAGGCTGAGAACAGGCTTCAGAAATTTTGGAGAGAGCCATTTTTGTAATATCAGTTTTGAAATACATCGGAATATAAATCGCAAACGAGATTCTGGATCCTGCAACTTTGTAACTATGTGTCTTCCCCTGTTTATTATACTTTGTTAAATTTTCCTTTTAAATGTTTTTCTAACAAGTAATCAATTTGAAGTTATATACATCATTGATTTATATTTTCAGGTTGGTTTGGATGTTAAATGTTTTACAGCTTTTCCTTTGAAATTGCTTTAGCAATTTTAAGACCTCTAAAGCTTTTGTTCCTTAATTCTTAACCCTTGTTAGAAATCTCATTTTTCTTTCATCAGTGTCTATTGAAATATAATATTCTTTCTTGATTAAAGCCTTATATTTCTCCATATTGTTTATTTGTTGTTTACAATTCTCGAAATTGTTGCAAAACCAGGAAACGACCTTCAATGTGTTTACATTATTGTTTTAGAATTTAAAATTGTTTTCCTTGATCTCATCTCTGGAAATCTGAAGTAACAAATTGATTAAAAATCCATTTATAAACCATTTAAACTTTTATCATCCATGACTGTCCCTAGTATCATACAACCCAACATAGAACCGGGCCTTCAGGATCAAACCAGCATTGCCCTGAGTTTATTTAATACTATTTTATAGACAACAACTAATCGGGTTGAGTTAGAACGATCATGGGCTTCTATTGAGGGAGACATTAGCATCCAAGAACAACAGGAAGCAAGACAGAGACAGTTGAGAAACTGAATCTGCTCTGATCTTTCTTTGACTCCCTATTTCCAAATATTATCTTTAAATCATTTATGGATGCCTTGATGGTATGTTTTATAGCCTTAAAACATAAACTCAGGAACAACATCTTTCTGGCGCCGTTGCCGAGGAATGAAGAAACAAATTTTTTCCATGGGAAGAACGACATTGACATTTTCTGTTGCTGATAGTGAACAAGAACATAAAACTTTCTAAGGATAAAATATTTTTCACTTGGCGACTCCACACTAAATAAACTGGCTAGTAGCCGCAAGAACACCAGAAAAAACCCGGATAGTAAACAGACCTTGCCAATCTTCGATCCAGAAAAAATTTTAAAATCATGAAAATCACTTAAACAAATCTTTCTATCCACATATACTATAGATCAAGCTAACTTTACACAATCAAACTCATCGAAAACTCTTGAAAGATCACTTTTAATTCCACCCTCATTTGGTACTTTCTCATTTCCTGAAGTTTCTTCTCCAGATTTCCAAAAAGCTTCTCCTCACATTGTCCAAACTTTAGTCCCAAATCTAACCATGGTTGCACAAGGAGGTGTTGGAGCTGGAGGTGGTGCTCCTGGAGGTGGTCAAGTACCGCTTCCCAGGATTTTCGCTAAAGTGCCTGCTAGATATGCTCCCCTTGTTCTTCCTATTCCTCTTCATGATCTCCTTGATAATTATATGAAAAGCCTTCTGAAATTTACAGGGGAAGGTGATTTGATTGCCCAAGAACATATAAACCTTTTTGATCAATTTGATGACATACTCGGGATAGAACATGTAGATGTTTTTTCTAGATTACTTGTTCAAAATTTCGAGGGACAAATGAAGACCTAGTTCCGATCCCTAGCAGCTGGATCTTTGAGATCCTATGAAGAACTTGAAAGTGCATTTATTATACAATGGGGAGAGAGGAAGGATCACCTCTACTACTTGACTGAATTCAGAGCCCTTAGGAAGGAAAACTTTGAATCAGTTTTAGAATTCACACAAAGGTTCAATAAGTTGTACAATAAAATTCCAGTTGAAGTTAAACCTTCACAACCTAGAGAAAAGTGACATTTGTTGGCGCTTTTGATCCCGACTTTGCTTTAATGTTGAGAGAAAGGATATCAATAGATATTTCTAAAATGCAGGATGATGCACTTGAGATCGAATCCAATATGATGGCATTAGGAAAACTTAAAGCAAAGACTGAAACTGGAAACATAGAAAATAAAAAAATTAAAGGGCAAGGTGGACCTTCAGGGTCAAGAAAATCCTCTAGAGATAGAATAGAAGAAATGGCTAGGGTCATTCGAGAACTTTCAAACAAGATCTCGAAAATGGAACTAGAGAAATTGAAAAGAGATAATTTCCCCATAAAAGATTTTCGAAGAAATCCTGAACCTGAGGGACCAGATAAAATAATTAAAAATGAAGATAAAAAAATTCAAACACCTTTTAAAAGTGAAAACTACATCGGAGAGGAATATTTCAGAGATTTTGAAGAAATCGATGAAGATATTAGTAACCTTGGCGATGATAATAAATCCCCTTATTTATCAAGACAGGATTATGAAGCATCTTTAAGTAAAGAAAGCACATCGAAAGAACATGTTAGAAATAATATGACAGATGATTTCACATATCAAAATGTTGCAGATGATATTATTGCTGAATTACTGGGAAAATATAATTTGAGACCAAGAAATAAAAATCTCCCAAATGTTCCGACAAAAAAGATTTTTCCGAGAAATGAAACTGATGAGGTGACTCCAAAGGTTGCAGATAAATAGTCTGCAAAAAGAAACACAATAGATACAATGCCTGTATAGTCAGAAATAGTAGGAACACCCCCTGTGAAGACACAAACTCTGATAAAAGAAAACAAGGTCACATCTCAATGCAAAATTGAGAAAAAAGGTATGGAAGCCCCGAACATCGAAAATGACAAGGCTCTAGGAAACTTTAATTTGGAAAACGAAATAAATAAAATCAAAATTCNAAAGTGCATTTATTATACAATGGGGAGAGAGGAAGGATCACCTCTACTACTTGACTGAATTCAGAGCCCTTAGGAAGAAAAACTCTGAATCAGTTTTAGAATTCACACAAAGGTTCAATAAGTTGTACAATAAAATTCCAGTTGAAGTTAAACCTTCACAACCTACAGCAAAAGTGACATTTGTTGGCGCTTTTCATCCTCAATTTGCTTTATTATTGAGAGAAAGGAGATCAATAGATCTTTCTAAAATGCAGGATGATGCGCTTGAGATCGAATCCAATATGATGGCATTAGGAAAACTTAAAGAAAAGACTAAAACTGGAAACAAAGAAAATAAAAAAATTAAAGAGCAAGGTGGACCTTCAGGGTCAAGAAAATCCTCTGGAGATAGAATAGAAGAAATGGCTAGGGTCATTCGAGAACTTTCAAACAAGATCTCGAAAATGGAACTAGAGAAATCGAAAAGAGATAATTTCCCCAGAAAAGATTTTCGAAGAAATCCCGAACCTCAGGGACCAGATAAAATAATTAAAAATGAAGATAAAAAAATTCAAAAACCTTTTAAAAGTGAAAACTACATCGGAGAGGAATATTTAGGAGATTTTAAAGAAATCGATGAAGATATTAGTAACCTTGGCGATGATAATAAATCCCCTTATTTATCAAGACAGGATTACGAAGCATATTTAAGTAAAGAAAGCACATCGAAAGAACATGTTAGAAATAATATGACAGATGATTTCACATATCAAAATGTTGCAGATGATATTATTGCTGAATTACTGGGAAAATATAATTTGAGACCAAGAAATAAAAATCTCCCAAATGTTCCGACAAAAAAGATTTTTCCGAGAAATGAAACTGATGAGGTGACTCCAAAGGTTGCAGATAAATAGTCTGCAAAAAGAAACACAATAGATACAATGCCTGTATAGTCAGAAATAGTAGGAACACCCCCTGTGAAGACACAAACTCTGATAAAAGAAAACAAGGTCACATCTCAATGCAAAATTGAGAAAAAAGGTATGGAAGCCCCGAACATCGAAAATGACAAGGCTCTAGGAAACTTTAATTTGGAAAACGAAATAAATAAAATCAAAATTCNTCCTATGAGATCATAGGTTTCATGCTAGCAATTCTTCCCCCTTTTCACCATCATAGAGCTTGCTTATATAGGTTAAGAGGATCTTAACCTCTTGATTTATCTTTAGAACAAGTTGAGGAACCTCCTCCTTAGGTCGGGGATCTCCTGATGAAACCAAGAATTTGAATGCAGTTGCCTTATAATCTTGAAATATCCTCCCCTTATTCTCCTCAACGGGCCAACTATTGCCCCAGATTAGGCAGTGCTCCTTCAAAAAGGGCATCAGAGTGTTGTAGCGCTCCCTGAGAAGCTTGAGGGAAGCGCCAGCACTACAAAGGTGGATAACGCTCCTTTAGAAGAGTAGGAGAGCGTTATAATGCTCCCTGAAGCCTTGTAGGGGGGAACAAGTGCTCCTAAGACTAATATAGGGGAGTGCTCACCCCCATAACCTTTGATTGAAAGCTCTTCTCAAGTGTTAAGAGTTCTTTGACTTCAGTTAACCAGTTTTCCTTCTCCAAATCAAGTGCATGAGATGTTTTAAATGCCTCCTTAGTGTCGTCAGAATGGAAATATACTTAATCGACACTTGTGACCAACTTGCGACAGTTGCAAAAGTTGTAAGGAAGATGCGACACTTACGACAATTGAGAGGAACATGCGACACTTATCCAGTTGAGTAATTTTGACATGTAACAGATTGCCCCAAAAAGTATGAAGTTAGAAGATGTGAACTGATAACTAAAATTCTTTGTAGACGTTCAAGCAAGGGTATAGACTCAGAGAACCTGACGGAAGCTGTACACAAACATCCAACAAATATCATGACATATTTCAAAACCCAAGGCAGGCATACCTATGCTTGGGTGATCAAGACTTGCAAGATATGGCCGCCATAAAATAAACTGCGGATTGACAATTGTATTGATAAGAAGGTATATCCACCGAAGATACAATGTGTATCTATACTCTGATGACTCAGACTGATCGTAGCCATGAATAATACACAGTGGATCTACAAGATGACAAGACATAGCCACGACCAATACAAATTGGATCTATGTAACAATGTATGTTTTCTTTGTCCAATAGAAACTTCTTCGCAGCCTGGGCCAAGCATATCAAAGTGATCACTCGACCCAGGGTCTTCTTACCAATCTCAACACAGTACGATTCCAACCATGTGAATAGATGTCTTGATGTCGAACATGGAAGAAACCACTTGATTACCAGTCAATGACGTAAACCGTTAACAAGTGCGAGGGAGATCACCATTAATGCCAATGATTCCCAAGGTACCCTAGTACATTCCAGCAAATGCGAATAGATGAGCTAAGGTCAAACATCCATGGAATCATTCGATCATAGGTCAATGATGTAAACCTACTGTCGAATGTGAGGAGGCTTTCCATTGAGGCATGTAGGTCCCAAAGTACTAACTGGTTTCTAAGTCTGATTCCCGGATAATGTGTTGAAGTGGATAGGAATAGACTCGTTGAGGGAGGGCCTTCATGTATCCCCCATCAATGACACAAAACAGACATAGAGATGTAATTGGTAGATCAAAAGCACATGGATTGACACTGGTTTTGAGGCAAGATATTTGGGATGGCTGACTCTCGAGGTGGATACTTCCCCTGAACATCGAGGCACAACAGAAAAACATGACATGGACCAACACTTATGTAGTGGATACGGGATTCACGTCGGGTGACCCAAAGGAGTGAAAGGAACTCAAAGGATTGGTTTAATGCAGAGGTTCGGCAGATTATGTTATGTAAATGACAAAGTGTCGTATTCAAGGGAGACTCTAAGAATTGTTGGATGATGTTCTCAAGAAACTGCTTTGCTTGCTCCTTTCAATTTTTCCCCCATCCAGATAGACGAGTACCTCTTTTTGGTTTAATGAGCTTGAGGAGGATAACATGTGCTCATTATAACTCACCTTCGGTAAGTTCCTCTTCCTTTGTTTAATGAACTGGAAGAAGTAAGGGATCAGTCCCATATGGGTCTGCCGATCTATTCTTTAACAAGTCCAAAGACAGAAAAATCAAAGGTTTTTTGGGATTATAGAGTTTGGAAAAACACTTAAAAGATAACTCTCTCAGTTCCTTTTTCGTATAGTAGTCTAACGAGACCGAAAAAGGGTTAAACTAACGCTCGAAAGACGCCCTTTCTGACCTTTTAACGAGTGTGAAAGGAAGCGAGGTCACTTGACAATCTTTTCATATTTAGAGAGTCTGAAAAGGGTTTAAAGGAGACTCCAGGGGGGTTCCTTTTTCGTGTGTTCATATCCATACGGGTCCGAAAAAGAGATAAAAGTTTACTCGGTTACGTTCTCATATTTTTGAGCTCGAGAATGAACTAAGACTATGCTCATAAGTGTGACAAGGTGAATGATCCATCAGGACTGCGAGGAAACCTGCGATCTCAGAACTACAAACCAGGGGTTTAGTGAAGCCATTATGCCATTAGAGAAACCCAAAAATGACTATACCTTGTGAAAAATGAAAATTTATAAATAACAACATAATGAAAATCCATTTACCATTTCATTTTGCACAAGGATTGTGGAGTAGTGGAGAATCTCATTTCGAAGTGGATCTTGTTTTGTTCGCTGCCGGAGCTACGGTTCACCGTTTCGCTTGTCGTTTGGACCAAGTATATGTCCATCTGTTCTTCCTTCAATTAAATGGTTTAGTATTCATTTTCATTGCATCATTTATTTTAAAAAATGAAGCCCTAAGTTGCCCCAATTAGAACCAAATCGGCCTCTTTGAAAATCAATGGAAAAACGAGATTCGTTTTGCAAAAAAATTCTAGGAAAGGATGGCTAAGATGCCAACGCCCTAGAAGTCAATTAGATAGGTCATTTTTTAGCAAGGAATCCATGAGAAAACCCCCATGCACGCCCACGCAGCCATAGAATCGTTTTGATCGTTTTAAACTTTTTTATCATTGTTTGATGAATGTTAAATGCTTAAGAGAGGGCGTGGTGGTTATAAAGAGTGTATGGTTACTTTTAAATGATGTGGGCATCTTATTTCATGTTTTAAATGGCTTTTGAAAATTGCTGAAATTGCCAAAACATGGAAATAATGAGTTTATTTATTTCTTTTTGTTTTGTAGGTAACTTTGGCAACCATGATCGAATGGAAAGAAAGAGAGCACGAGATGGATGACTTAGCTGCCTTGCGGAGTCCCCAGACATGGGCCACCTTGCGAGCTTGTGGTTTTCTCAAACTCTTCAAGTTGAAAAAGATGAAGAAAGAGATTTTATTGCTCGAACATATGATTGGCCTATGGGATGTTGCAGAACAAGGATTCCGGATTGGCACACATCTTTTAACCATTGAGTTATAAGACGTGTATTTTTTGACTGGCCTCTCAAAAAGAGGGGTCCCCATATCTTTTACCGGGCAGAGGGCGCTACCCGAGCAAGTGGACGTGTATCTGGAATGCCACTATACCCCGGGAGCAAGACTGGTGGGGGGTAGAATCCCTATCAAGGATATTCGAGAGATTCCCCTACGATCTATACTGTTTTCTATCACGAGCATGATCGGCAGTACGAGCGCGCATCTGGCATCAAGATTGCAGGTGGCTTACGGTGTTCAGTGTTTGGAACCAACACTGTTCAACTGGAGTGCAGGGTTCCTTCGAAATGTGAAGGAACAGAT
>JZKD02S1638245.1:58298-79768 GCA_000966675.3 Picea glauca
TATTATGGTGTATTGGTGTAACTCTTATACTATTGTTCATTGTTCATTGGATATAGTTGAATGGTTTAAGTATAAGTTGAAAAAGGTTTTAAATTGTACTTGATATTGATTCACCTCCCTTTCAGTATCAACACAAATATATTTTTAAAAATTGACCTAAGGTCAGGATACCATCAGGTCAGAATCAAGGAAGAAGACATTGTTAAGACAACCTTTAGGACCAGGTATGGGCATTACAAATTTGTAGTGGTGCCATTTGGACTAACCAATGCACCAGATTTCTTTATGTGCTTAATGAATGGCATATTCAGAAATTATTTGGATAAGTTTGTCATAGTGTTCTTGGATGACATACTTGTCTATTCTAAGTCTGAAAAGGAGCATGAACATCACTTAAAACTGATATTGCAAGTGCCGAGAGAACATCAGTTGTATGCCAAGATGAGTAAGTGTTATTTTTATCAAAAACATATCCATTACTCGGGACACATTATTTCAGAGCATGGCATAGCATTAGATCCAGAGAAGATTGAAGCCATTAGAGGATAGTCAACACCTAGAAATATGTCAGAAGTTAGATATTTTATGGGATTAGTTGGTTACTATAGAAGGTTCATAGTAGGTTTCTCTAGGATTTCTCATCACATTACTTTGCAAAAGAAGGGAACTAAATTTGAATGGACACCTAAGTGTGAAGAGAATTGTAATCTATTGAAGGAATTACTTACTAGTGCACATGTGTTAAAGATTGCTAACCCAAATGAAAGTTTTTTGGTATGTACATATGCATGTAAGGAAGGAATTGGGGGAGTCCTCACACAAAATGGACATGTCATTGGTTACGAGTCCAAAAATCTTAAGGAACATGAGAGGAATTATGCCACACATGACTTGGAGCTTGCTGCAATTTTCCACGCCTTGAAGATGTGGAGGCATTACCTCGTGGGGAAGAGATTTGAATTAAGAACAAACCACATTAGCATGAGTATATTTTTGAACAACCAACCTTGAATGCCAGGAAAACAAGATGGATGGAATTTTTAAGTGAATATGACCTCGATATCAAGCATATCAAAGGAAAAGAGAATAAATTTATTGATGCACTTAGTAAAAGAGTGCATCTCATGCATGCTACTCCTATTAGTATGCATCAGTCAGACTTGAAGAGCATAATTTTAGATGATATTGTTACAGATTAACATTACCTACAGGTAAAGGATATCTTACAACAATGAGATGTACAATATAAAATAAATGGGTATGAGGTAAAGGAAGATGGATTACTTATGCATAAGAATATAATATATGTTCCTAGTTCTGAAGAACTGAGGAATTTGGTATTGAAGGAAATGCATGATGTTCCTTATGATGGACATCTTGGTTACCAGAAAATGATTACATCAATAAGAAGCCAATTCTTTTGGTCAGGAATGAAAAAGGATGTTGTTGATTACATCGCTCGATGTATGGAATGTCAGAAGGTGAAGGCTAAGCATAGGCACCCAGCAGCTTTGCTGCAACCATTACCAATCCCAAAGAAGAAATGGGAAGTGATAACCATTGATTTCATAACTAAATTAGCCAGGACAACAAGACAACATGATTCAATCATGGTAGTGGTTGACAAATTAACAAAGGCTGCTCATTTTGTTCCTGTAAAAACAACCCATACAACGACTAATATTGAGGAAATTTACACGAGAGAGATTGCTAGGTTGCATGGGAAACCTAAGACAATTGTCTCGAACAGAGATACAAAGTTTACCTCCAATTTCTGGAAGGGATTGTTTAAAGGATTTGGCACAAATATAAACTTTAACACATCATACCATCCACAGTCAGATGGGAAAACAGAGAGGGTCAACCGAGTAATTGAAGATATGTTGAGAATATATGTGATGGCTAAGCCATATAAGTGGGAAGATTACTTACACTTGGTTGAGTTTGCATATAATAATGGGTTTCAAGCTTCATTGAGAATGAGCTTATTTGAAGCCTTGTATGGTAGGAAATGCAATACTCCAGTGAGCTAGGACAACCTGACAGATAGAGTGGTACTTGGGCCATAGTTTCTCAAGGATACAAAAGACCAGATGGTTAAGATCAAGCATAATTTAAAGGCATCTCAGGATAGATAGAAAGTTTATACAGATAAGAACATGACAAATAGAGAATTTAAAGTAGGAGAGCATGTACTTCTGAAAGTGAAGTCCAAGAAAATATCTTTGAAATTGGGTAGTTGTACAAAGATGGAAGCCATGTTCTGTGGTCCATTTGAAATACTAGACAGAATAGGGTCAGTTTCATACATGCTTGCATTGCCTACTTCCATGAATGTGCATAATGTATTTTGTGTCTCTTTACTAAAGAAATATGTACATGATCCTAACCATGTTACTGATTGGCATATGATTCAGGTAGAGACAAAGGGAGACTTTCAGGTCTAGCCAGTGCGGGTATTGGACAGAAAGGTCAAAATGCTCCGAAATCGAGCTATAGAGATGGTAAAAGTTCAGTGGACTTGCTACGGTCCTGAAGATTCTACCTGGGAGCATGAAGATGCCATGCGGGCAAAGTACCCATAATTTTTTGAATAAATTTTGAGATCTTGATATATATTTTGTATATGCACTGCGAACAATGCCAAAATAGGGGGGAGGGGTTGTAACACCCCAGGTTTTGAGCCCCATATTAAATAATGTATTTTTTTAATTGGAAAGAGGCCAGAGGGCCCAAACAATTAAAAGAGGTTAGTGTGCCTAATAAATGTAATGTTTTGATCATTATTAATAATACACACATATTTGGATGCTAGACGAACAAGGAATAGAGTTATAGGGGGTTATGATTCCACAAGAGAGGGAGCTTGAGGGGATAAATGTTATTCCCTATTTTAATTACTCTTTTGTCTAAGGGATTGGATTAGTTACGTGAGCTTCTTGATTTCCCATGAAATACTTAAACCCATCCCTGGTCTATTGGGGGGTTGGTTGATTGCTTGTTCTCTCATTTTCTCTCTCGCTCCTTCATTCACTTATGCGTTCATTCAATTGAACATTGGTTCATGCGTTCATTCACTTGCTCACTCGTTCATTCACCACATCCTTACCTATCACTCATTGATCCATTCTCATTCGCGTCTTAGCTTGGGAAAGGGAAATGAACTGCCGAAGAGTAGCCATGGTATTGTTGGATGTAGTGGTCGTTGGTGTAATCCATCCATGAATTTAGGCCTACATGTCTAAGATGTGTTGGCCTGTGTCTAGCCTTGTTCACAACTGCGAATCCTGAGAGTTCTAGCATTGAAACTCTGGACCAGTTGCGCTGGATCCCTAGAAGGAGAAGGATTGGCTGAGGGACTACATGGTAGAGATGGGTGGAGGTCCATTCTCTTGGGTGGTGTAGGCTGGGTAGAAGAGAGATGGGTACTTGGATTTCTTTGAGTACTGGGAAATCCTTTGAGATCTTGAGTGTTGACTGGTTTGGGAATCCAAGTAACAATCTGGAACCATCATTGTGGATTCATAGCCCTAGCTTGGGGGTGCCACTGTTGTTGAGATTTGGAACAATAGTGTCTATTGTTGTGTGGAACGTCCTTAATCTATAGCTAGTTGGTGTCATATTTTAAAAAGATAAATTCTCTCTGTTATGGTATTATTTACCTTTATATGAATGTATTCCGCTATGTATTTATTTATCATTTAATTAAATCTTTAGAATATGCATGCTTGCTGGTTATTGTTGTGCATGTCGTTAGATATTTTATTTTATGCATCCTTATTAATTTAAAAAAAAGGGTATCGGTAAGAGAAATAAGTCCAAGGGTGGGCTTGAAGGTAGCGTACCCCAGCCTGTTGGTGGTCGGGGATGTTACACAAACTCTCATAGAGTACCTGATGGCCCTAAGTTTGATGTTTGTATCTTTGAATTTGCACAAGGGTATCTACAAGTATCCTAACCTCCAACCCTCCTCTTCAGCAGTTCGCAGCGCCTTTCTACCAGTTCATAGCGCCAAATTCAAACATGAAATGCACACTTCGAGGAAACTGTTAGGAAATCTATGACATAATCTGTGGAAAGTTGGTTAAAGATGGTGCAGAAAACAATGAAATATCCTTTGTCATGATCTTTAATTACAATGATTCCAAATGATGACAAATGAAAGTACTTAGAGTACGCTGCGAACTTCTCCTAGTGAGTTGGCAATGCATACACCCAACTTTGACTTGACACTTTAAACGGATAGATGGTGACAAGGAAAACCAATTCTATGTGTTAACACATACCAATAATTCTTTTTCCATGTCGGGGACCTTTAATATCGACGTTTTCGTTAACAACTCCTTAAGCTTTTGAAATGATTCCGCACATTTCTCTGTCCATTCGAACTTCTTGTTTTCCTTATGCAATTTCGTGATTGGATTTTTTTATCTTCGAAAAACCTTCGATGAATCGTCGGTAATATCCTATTAAACCCATAAAGCTACGTACTTCATGTACGTTCGTCGGTGTTGGCCATTCCATAATAGCCTCTACATTCGTTGGATCCACTACGATACCTTCTCCATATATAATATGTCCCCAGTAATGGATCTTTGTCTAGTAAAAAGAACATTTTGACAATTTCTCATATAATTTGTTTTCTCTTAGACATTGTAAAACCAATCTCAAGTGTTCGTCATGCTCTTCTCTTGTCTGAGAATAAATAAATATATCGTCAATGAATACTTGAACGAACTTGTCTAAGTATTCACGAAATACCACATTCATCAAACTCATGAATACTCTTGGGGCATTCATCAATCCAAATGGTAAAACAATGAACTCATAGTGTTTGAATATCGTCTTAAATGCGGTCTTAGGGATATATTCTTCCTTAATCCATAAATTATGATATCCTGATCTCAAATCGATCTTCGAAAACACTGTTGCTTCCTTCATATGATCAAATAAATTGTCTATTCTTGGAAACCAATATTGATTCTTTATCGTCGCTTTGTTCAATTGATGATATTCAATATAAAGTATCCACGATCCATCCTTCTTTCTCACAAAAATAACTGGCACACCCCACGACAATACGCTTGGATGTATAAGTCCCAAGTCCAACAATTCCTTCAATTTCATTTTCAACTCCTGCAATTTCGACATCAACATCTAGTATGGAGTTATTGCAATTGGTTTCGTTCCAGGTTTGAGATCTATAGTAAACTCCAATTTTCTTACTGATGGTAAACTTGGTAATTCCTTTGGAACAACATGTGCAAACTTTGATACTGCCGAAAGGTTTTCTAATCCTTCCACGTTGCCCTTTTCATTTAGTGCTAAGATTTCATATAGCTTGCATCCCTTGTGCATACTCTTCTATAGCTGTAGGGAAGAAATAATCCTCAAGTAAACTCCTTGGTTTCTTCCTACAGTCACTCTATTCTATCCTAAATCATCTGTCAAACTTAACCATTTCGTCTTACAGTTAAGTATCACATCATATTATTCCAACCAGTCCATGCGTATCATTATGTCATAAGATTCTAATATCATGACATATAGGTTCAACTTCATTACAAAATAACCCAAGTTAATGCTACAATCCATTACCTTTCCTCCAACTTTATGTTTGACACCCGATGCCATTTCTATGTATTTGAACTCGTTCTGCTCTACTTTCTTTACCTTAATTCTATTTAGTGTTGTACTAGAAATAAAGCTCTTTATATCTATTGGATATATGAAAATACTAAAGGTTTGATTGGTGATCATACCTGACGTCTCGAGCATAGTGGACTGGTGCTCATCTTGGTGGTTGTTCACTGCTGCATGTATCCTGTGGGCCTTTCCAAAATATCCAACTATAGTGGGTCTTGATGATTCAACCGCTATGGCCTTCTCAATCAAGTAATATCAATAGTAAAGTGGCTCTCCACATGTCCAACATCCAATATTCGATCCAGTGCTCTTGGTCCATGAAGTGGAAGTTGTTGGTCTAGCAATCTATGATCCTAGTCTATTATGTTGAATAGGTATAAATTGTTGTTGTTGCGAACAATGTTGTTTCTACTACTATGGTGCTCTATTAGGAGTCCTCTGCTAAGGAATATATCATCAATGTGTCGATAACATAGGTCCTCTAAATGTATCTCGATGCCCAGAAGTTTTTCGTGTTGGTGTCTAATGTTGCTATGCTACCGATGTCCCTTGTCCAGTCTGTCTAAGAGGAGTCCTAGCCATACCCCCACTATTCAGCTCTTCCTCAGCTATGAGGGCCTTCTGAACTGCATCGTGTAACATCTAAGGCATTAATATCCTCACCTTCGCACAAATGTTGAAGTTAAGGCCAAATAAAAACTTGTTTACCTTTAACTTCTTTGTGTTTATATGTGGAGAATACCTCAATAGCTACATGAACCTGGCCTCATACTTTAGCACTGTACGACTCCTATGTCGTAAAGCATTGAACTCATTAAGTTGATGATCAATGAATTCATCCAAAAAATACCTCTCCCATAACCGTTCCTCAAACATATCCCGTGACATGTCTTTGACGACCATGTTTACTTGAGGTATGAGCATCTTCCACCATAGAAGAGCATTCCCATTCAACTAAAATACCGCCATGTAGAATTTCAATTTGGAGGTGTAATTACAAAGTGTGAAGCACATCACCATGTTCTCCAACCATGCCTCGGTGGCTAGCCATCTGTGGTACCCCATAACTCGGTAAATTTCACCTTCTTGAGTTCTCTGTGTATACTACTACTATCAGTTGGAGCACACTATGGACCCTCATTGGGAACAAATGCTTTACCCTCATCTCGGTCTAGGTGGTTGATCAATGCCTCATGATGATATTAATGTAACTCATAAGCCATCAGTCGTCGAATAGGTAATCATAACTTGACTACACTCCTTTGTAATAGAGCCTCTTTAAGACTAATCATTGAATGATTAATTGGACTGTTATAAATTTTAAATTAGAAATTGGGTTGGCTACCAACTGATCACAAGGATTAATAACACTTTCGTATCATTAATTATAATCTTGACTATCAATTCTCAATAATTGTTTCTTAACATATCACACATGATAACATGATTCATATCATTTTAAAAGAAAAAGTCGTAAACTTCAATACTTGTGGTCTTTTTAAATTCAAGGGAAAAAAATATTACATGAACATAAGTGAATTTGACCGATACCACTAGAGTACGAAGAAGGAAATAAATTCTACTAAAGTAGAGTATTAAACATGAACTACAAATTATGTAATCTAGTCGATAATTACCACCTTCCATGCTATGATTCTAGTATGAGAAGAATGATTTATTGTGAGCGAAAATAAGGAATTACAGATAAAATTTCAATCATGATTAGGGCCCAATCATGAAATTAACGAACAGATGGACCACAAGTGTGTGATAATTCTCAACTGCAATCTATACTTCGTAACCAGTCAAGATTTTCCTAAGAGGAGAATATTCATTCCTTGGTTAACTAAAGTCTAAGTTATAATAATTGACTTGAGAAACCAGTGGTATTAACTCTCTCTATTCTATAATAATTTGAATACGTCAATGATCTAGGTGACTACAAAACTCAAACAAAGTTCACAAGGAAGCGAGAGGTCAACGAAATTGTGATGTTGTCATAATAATAACTAAATCAAACATCGAATGGAAGTGAGACTTCCAGTGCGACTAGAGAGAGGAGAAGGAACTACGAGCCTAATCAAATCATCAACGATGACTACAATGTATGTTCTTATAGTGAGTAAAACAAATATGACAGGTTGGTTTTGGATATAAATCTTAAAGGTTCTTTACGGAATTATACATTATAACAACAACAATTAACTTGGAAATGTTGGGAGGGATTCGGTCCCTTTTATTTGAACAACAAGAAACAATTGTCAAGTTCAATAAAATTAAGGATAGCTTCTAAAGGTTGTACAACTAACCCGGTTTTAATCCATGAGTAAATAAATCAACAAGCAGACATTACCAAAAAAAAAAATGAAAAGATATCGATTTTACCCAAATTCTTTTTCTATAAATCTCATATGATGTTCAACTTAAAATGAGGATCGAATATTTAAACTTAGTTTTTAATACATGGCTACGCAGTAATATAACAAGCTATAAAATTGATTCAATATAATCATTTAAATGCCAGGATTAGCCCCAAAGCAGTAATCGAAAAAGAACATGTCTATTTATAAGTAATATGGCATCACAATGATAGATAAATGACTCATATATTGTTTCATGTTTAACAATTCGGTGCAATACTTGTTTATGAAGCCCTTAAGTAAGTACATCACATAAATGTAATATAATCATTCAGAAATATAAATCTTATACACATATATCAATTTCAGAAATTCAATTGCCTAATTCATATTTTCTTTAGGAACAAAACACACGATCAATAATTTTACAATAATATTATTGAACAATCAAGTATTGTAACCAATTGTAGATGATTGATCCAACTCAATCTCACATGTCTCTTTCTTTCCTTGTTGCTTGCTAACATCACAACTTCACTGGTACCTCCCAACCAACACTAGGGGTACTCTTATTCCACCTTAGCCCCCCCGAGCAGCAAACGGGACACACGCAAGAACCAAAAAACAATAGCTCCAAGTTTTCCTCGTAAGGAAGAGCTTCCACTCCTTCTCAAGCTTGAAATCCCAACTCTCACAAGTAAAACATAGTCAAGCCAAATTTTGGCAGAATAACAATACTATCAAAAGTGGGATCCATTTCCCTTCTACCACATTTGTTTTATAGAAAAACCCCCAATGACATGTCCTCATGAAAAAATAATTATCTTTTTTATTAATTTAATTAGGATTATTCACCCACACACTTGTCACACTCTCCCCAACTTGCACAAGTAATTACTCTTTTTATTTTATTTAAAAAGCCAATTTCACCCACATTCCCCAATGTGCTCCTATTTTCACTCTTAGTTGTCCCTTTGTTCCCCAAATTCTCATTTAATGAGTGTCTCCTAACTAGATCTTTGTTAGAGTTGGATTAGGAGTCTTCTTCCAGATAGACTTAGTGGTAGTTTGACTTAATATATTATTCTATGTATACACCTATTCTCCCAAGTTATTATTTATTTCTATTTTTAAAATCCCTTTTATTAATTTCATGCACACATGTGCATTTTGTCCACCCTTTAAATTATTTTATTCTAACAACGTCTAACCGTTTAAATGTTTTCTAGGCCACCTAGAATTGTCGACCCATGTTTTAATTATGCAATGTTCCCTACAAGACACACCTATGTTCTCTACGGGTGCCACACGCCTTTGACTAGTTTTTGGAAGTTTGTTCGATCGACATTGTGGGAGACGAAGTGCTTCTAAGGAATCATGATTCTACCTTATTGCACACCCCTTAGAAATATTCATGAGAGACTGTCTCAGTATAACCTCACAGCTTCATGTAACTCTCTAACTAGGTAATCGTTAACCTACAGTTTAGGTCACGACGAGAGTGCTAGTAGGATGTGACAAATATGTTGCCACACTTCTCCCTCAAATGTCTGGTTTTCTGTGCATGGACCCTTTACTTCTTATGTGATTCGGATTAGCAAGCATCATCAAGCCTGCATCTACTAAAAAAAATAGTGTCAATAATCCATATACATAAATCATATTGTAATTAATCATATGTCACATGTGCATAAAATGAAATACTCAAACAAATACAATCCACTCCCTGACTCAATCCAGAGTCCAAGGGAGTCCATTGATGCCATCAACATCCATAACCTATCATGTTTCCTACACACTCAGGAAAACTTATCAATATCATATATCAATACATATACATCAAAACAAAAATAAGTTACAACACATCATCATCATCATATATAACCCATAATCAAAACGAAATCATAATGTACCATAACTAGATCACTTGCACGCAAGTGTCCTCAAAGAATAAGTTAATAAAAGTGTGCTCAATATAATGGGATGTTACAGGGGGGAAGTGAAGAGTAGTCATGAGGAGGAGGAACCAAATAAGAGGGCGCAAAGATTGTCATATTAGAGATGGTAGTTGAACTCTGAGCAGGAAGAAACCCAAACCTGACCTGGATGGAGGGTTGTGACTCCAATGTCTTTGGAATAGGAAACCCACACTAAGAGAAGAGGGCGTCGAGGGACTGTGTAGAAATGAATAGAATCTTGCATGCAGAGGTTATTCCACTAAGATTAAACTTGGAAAAATCATGGAGGCCCTGACTTGGTGGGTAAAAAATGGGGATTTATTTCGTTGACTGCATGTGAAGGAAAGTGGCCTTCACACCTAACCCAAATATTTACTTAGAAACTTAAGTTTCCCTGGTGATATCATGGTATGGCATGGGAGTGGAATATTATAGAGATCATAATTCAACATAACCTAGAATTGCGTGGAAAAGTGCACACCCTCAGTCAGTTTGGTCTAGACGATAGTTATAAATAGATAAGTATTTACTTATGTCTTGTATGTTCAAATGTTCAAATGATTACACATGTTTTTCACTTCATGAAGTTGCATGGTTCATAAGTAGGGTGGAAGGAATGTTTAATCTTGTAATTCCTTATTTCATGGATAATTTTATGTTGGTTATATTATTTTGGATATATTCTCAGAAAACCTGTGTCTCATGGAAAAAAACCCTATGAATGGTATGAACAAAGTAGGATTTAATTTAACCAGGAATGATATTCCCTTCAAATCTCTATATTTTTAATTATGGCCATGGTAAATTTAAACCAAGATGTTTCCCTATTCAACCTTTGAAATCCAATTGTAAAAGATCAAGGCTATTGGATATTTCTTTCCTTTTTATTTTTTAGTGGAGTGCTCTAGGTAGAAAGCCCAAAATCTGGAATTCTCGAGAGGACTGATACCCGAAGTTTCATTTTTGTAGAATTCTCGAGCATGGGAACTCGTATGTGCAACTTTGAGGTGGAACTGTGAGGATGGAACCTTGATGTGGGACCCCAAAACTATCAAAACCCTTATCTAGTTCACAGAGCTAAGCGAGGATTCGACGAAGCCATGTAAAGGCCTTTGGAGCGAGAACCTGAAGTTAGGATAACCCTTGATGTGTTTAAGCTCGGTGACATAACCTTATAGTGGAACCTTAACCATTGTCATGGAAGGAATATTCCACATGGAAAGGATAAGTGCCCATCTGTGGTAAATTTTGGACAAAGAGAATATTTGTTAAAGGTCAAGCACTTCTAATCCCAAAAGGAACGAGGATAGTCGATCATACTCTATCTCAGTCACTAGATATCTCAGGAAAACATGTTCGAAAGGATTCATTCCAAAAGTCCAAGAGTGACTTTGTACTTTGAATAGGTGCATCTAATCAATTTAACTGGTGAGCACCTTTTAACCCGAAATGGATACAAGTCTTTGGATTGAAAAAATCTCGATAGTCTGATCTATCAGACAAACATGTTCCCTCAAAAGGGCCAGGTGTGGAAAAGAAATCCATGTTAGAAAATGGTGATGTAAGTGCCATGTCATTCAGGTGATAGATGTCAACATATGGAAGTCAGGTACATGTACATTAGGTACATTAGGTACATGTCAACAAGGGACAGGTGAGCCAGATATCACCATATCAAAGTCAGGTACATGTGGAACCCACAATTGCCAATGGTAAAGGTAAAGAGGGATCGACCAAATTCCAAGGATGAATCTCGACTTTCCATAGGGCATCGAGATTTGATCCCGACCGTCCATTGGAGATCGACAGTTGGGAGGGCATGTTCGAAAGACCGCTCGTGGAGTGAGGTTTGCGAGAAGTGGATTTCCTAAAAGCGTTATGAGCGACCGGTTTCATAATTCTATTATAGTGGGGTGTTGTGTCACGCTGAAAATGTTGGTTTGATGAGGTAAGATTGATAGCCTTACAGGCCATGGACTTCAAAAATAATCCATGCGTAAGATATGTCAACAACCTGACGGTGTGAGTCTGATAGGCGTGTGGGAGATCACATTCAGGATAGTTTTCCCGAAAGGAAGAGTCTGATGGATGGAGACCAATAGTGTTACAGGATTTAGACTTCGGGAAGTTCAATGAACTTGGAATTTTTTTTATTCCGAAGGGAATTCTCTGATGGGGCAATCTCGATAGTCTTACAACATTTATATCATAGCAAAGCTAGAGAATGGTGAGAATTGAGAACCCGATAGTGATGTGGGTTTTGAAATATTGAAGGTTTGTGCTCGAAGGTTCAATAATAGATCCACGCCAAATGGACATGTAGAGCGGATCGACATGGATGCCACATGTATAGGATGATGTCACCTAAGAGTGATGCATTAGAATCTTTAGAAGGCCATATCTTTCTAAACAGAGCTCGGATTTGAGCGTAGTTACAGTCATTGGAAATATCTTGAGGAGAAAAATTGATATGCAAGCTTAGATTTAGAGTTATAACAATGGTTAAAAGGAGAAATTTGGTACACCCTACCATCCTAATGAGGGTTATAGGGTCGAGTGTGATACAATATGTTCAATTAGAGAGCTCAATTATACCTAGATCTAAATTGGTGTGTTTCAAACCACAATCAAATCCATACCAAAAGGATTGAACCATTTGAGAAATCGATGTTGGATCTGTTTCCTCATACTATGGTATAGACAAGTTATATTACTTGGTGTAAGGTTGTGAGGCTACACATCTTGAGATGTAATGGCCTCAACTATATTGTCATATGTGAATGCATTGTCTCCTAGAGCCAACATGTTGAATCAAGGCATTATCTATATTAAATTCCATGACGACATGGTGTAGAAACCTTTATTTACATAGCTCAAAGAAAGGAAGGGAAGGTGGAATTTGTAAGAGTTGGGGAAGTAATTGTAGGAGCTAAAGATACAATATCTTTCACTTCACATGTAAAATCTACCCCAAATCATTTTTTTGTTTACAAACTATATAGGTATTTTTACTCTCATAGAAATGTTAGTTTCCAAACCAAGTTTCTGTATGAAATGAAGTTAGTTATTAATCACAAACATAATACATATTAGGAAATCAAATATTATGGGCATGATATGCACTGCATCTACTAGATGCCCCATATAGTTATTTTTGTATTTATGATGGAGTTGCCAATCTTTTCATTTTTATTTTTGAGTTGGTGAGGTTATGAAAGATTGGTCATGCCACTTCCCATTGAAATAGAAAATGGGTTAATTCTTTTGCAGTTTTTATATGATCGAAATAATGGAAGCGGTGGAAGATATTTAGATCATGGAAATTTAGTTAAAATTGTTTTTATTTAAAAAAATTGTACATGCCANTATATATATATATATATATATATATATATATATATATATATAATCTAAGTGTATTAAGGGTTATTTAAGCGTAATCACATTGTAATAAGTGATTTTTACATTGCTTAATCCATCTATATAATTCATTTAAGTACCATAAGTGTGACCTTCTACCTTCCATATGAAAAGGCATAGATTTTGAATGATATCACTCCTATTGAAGACTTTTAAAGGTCTAACAATTGACTATGACCATACTAACATTTTGATTATGGGTTCAATTTTCCTTAAGTGGCTTGCATAAAAATTTGTCAATGTTATGCATTATGGCCGAGAATGAAGATAGAATATGAAATCCAAAACTTTATCCAAAATCTAATTATTTTCAACGTTTATATTATTTAGTTATTACAACAAAAAGAATCTCAAATCAAAACGAACCAAACTACTATCAAAAAATTATGTTGATGGTCTACTACATCACAAGTTTTGTAAGAAAATTGGAAGTTAAATAAGAATTTTGTGAGGAATGGAAACTAAGTATAAGTGGTTGAAAGTGACAAAACATGAAGAAAAAACAATGATGAATGCATATATTGTGAAACACATACAATAGTCAAACCATGAGAAATTGCATTGGTTACTCTACCATGCAACATGATTCACTGGTTGTTCATGTCAATTCAAGCATCCATAAAATTTCACAAGCAAAATGATTGTATGGAAACGAAAGGAAAGAAAAACAACTTACACAACACAACATGTGTTGATTTGAAACAAGCAGAAAGTCATCACAACTATGAAATTAGTTTAATGTGTTGTGCAAGAAGATTGACCCCACTCAAAATATGAATCCCTTTGTTTGTTTGCAATGTCTTTACAAACACCAAACTTGCCAAAGATTAAAAACTATAGACCATAGACAAATCACATGGATATAAAAGAATTCATTTTTGTTGTGTCTAAGTTTCTTGAAGAGGTACAAACTCAAAAAATGTCGGATAGTCCTCTTTTTCGTCGATACTAGATGAAAGTACAGATTGTAGTTTAGAGAAAAGCATTGTGGTTTATGCCACATTTTGAGACTCAAAAGGGTTGGGACCTCCAATTTCATAGTTTGTTAATCTCATAAACGTGTGTGATAAAAGAGAGAAAACAATGTATGATGCAATTAATGATTTAAAGGAAGCAAGGGGCCTTTCAAATAAAAGATTGATAACAGTCTCCACAAATGATGGTGCATCAATGATTAACAATGAAAATGAATTTGTTACTTATTTTAAAAAGGATGCACCTAATCCATTCGGGGTTTATTGCATTACTCTTCATAAAGCTTTTGTTGCATCAGATGCTTCTAAAAGAATACTTGAATTATAACTTGTTGAGAAAATAACAAATAATAAATATTATTGGGTACAAAATTCTACTAAAAGAAATAGTCAATTCATTGCAGCACGTGAACTTATGCAACTTGAAACTCTTCAAGATCTTGAAATCCACAGATTTAGATGGCTCTCAGAGGGAAATGCATTGAAAGTCTTGTTGTATTTATGCCTCCCATATTGACTTTGTGGAACAATGAAAGGAAAGACTCATGGTATCATAAATCAAGGATGTTTTCAGTTCAATTTTCTATATATATACTTGCAGATGTGACTTGTGAACTAAATAAGTTGAATAAGAAATTCTAGGAAAAGTACGTTGATGTTACTGATTTAGGGGGAAACATAAATGTTACTATAAACACTTTTAAAATGTGGTTTTAATAAATGACACATTTGCAAATGATAGATGTTACTTATCTAAACTTTTTTATAACTCTAAATTTGGTTATATAGATATTATTGATAAAGAGGGACTTGTTTATAAACATGAATTGCAATTTGTAGAAATACCACATGCATATAGTGATCCATATTTTATGAGATCTGAATGAATACAGATTATTAAAAGATGCTTAACACAGAATAACAGAGATACAATAAAACTGGTTTTCTATTCAATAATGAAATAAGATGAAACTGTAAAATGCAGCGGAAAACAAGCTTGTTCAAATGGTGGCGGCTTATCTCTGAGAAGAGATGTGATGGTTCCGCTCATTCGAAAGAAGATGATTACAATGAGGCTATGAAGGCATTTTTACAATAAATCAGAATGTCAAAAACCCTATACATCCAAAAAACCTAACCCTAGGACATGAAGCACCAAAATTCATGTGGGCCCCATTTGGGTAAGTTAGTACATCAACTTCTCGAGGCCGTAACTTTTGCATACGATCTATGTTTTAGGCGCACGATAGACTGTTGGAAAGGTCTATTTGAGAAGTACACATTTTGTTGCTATCTATGAAAGGTCATTTTTTATTGTGGCAAGCCCTAAAAATGATATTTAGGGCCTCAAAAAAGGCCCCGCAAGCCAGGGACCCAAAAACTAGGGAAAAAAAATTGGAAAACTGCTAAAATGAACATGTTGGAATAGGTGGGAGGCCACTGACATCCATCTGGATCATATAGTGATTATGTTAATATACAAAAACAATCATGGAAACCTTGAATTTATATTTCTCATTAGAGAGTTGCAAAATTTTGAAAAGGGATATGTTCAAGCCATTGTAGAGAGTTTGAATGAAAGTTTCCCAAATATATTTTTTTTCAACTCTATAAGGTTGTTTATCCCTTGAAATTATTCATAGGATTTTTGTGATAGAGAAGAGAATTCAAAGCATTGGCTTGAAAAACGTTTTCAACACCTGCAACATACTATATGTGAGAGGAAATAAAACAAAACATTATTTAATTTTGAAGCTTGTCTAAAATATTTGCATGTGTTTGTTGATACTCTTTATGTTAATTGTAAGGGATCATCCATGACAGATACTTGTAGGAATTTTAGTGTCATGGAATCACATAAAGATTTCCCAAACATGTCAAAGTTATGGTAGACAATACTTACTATTCATGCAAGTATAGTCACATGTGAGAGAGGATTCTCAAGACAAACATAATAAAGGATGTAAGAAGAGAAAGACTATAATTCATTGAATTAAATGCCTTGATGAGAGTGTCACTAATAGGGCTTGATTCATCAATGGTGGAATGAGATAGTGTGTAAGAAATTTGGAAATACACAAAGCAAAAAATAATGTTAAATATTTAAGGATTTTGTCTTTTGTTTGTGTTTGTAATGGTGGTGTATTCCATGTGATGTAGGACACATAAACAAATTTGTATAAACTTTCGCAATTTGATAATGGTTTTTTTTATTAGAAATTCTTGTCACTTGCGGGGCCAACATTTCAACCGTTGGCTAAGAAACTACAACCCAATGGCATATGTTATAGCGTCATTTGACACCACATATTCTTATGATGACTTATTGGCCTAAGATGCATCCATTTCCATGCTTGCATGACCATTTCTCCCCTTTTCCTCCTTAAAAACACTTTAAAAAATCCCATTTTGGTTGATGTACATGAATTTCCTTATATTATCTCGCGTATGTACATTGGTTTCCCGTTATCAACCAACATATATGTTAATTTGGCTCAATAATAATAATAATTCCAACTTTTCAGGTGGAGTTGACAGGTTCCTTAGATTCTCGACCTCTTATATCCCATCCTTAACTACTCCAACTATTAAAAAGGAGTATAAATTAGAGCCTTAGGGTTGAGGAAAAAAATAACTGAGAAATGCATCCTTATGCTAGAATTTTTAATTCAGTCCGGCAAGTCTCCTTTTCCCCTTGTGTCTGAGATTGTCCCTTCCATCTGGAAACCATTTTTTTTAGAAGTTGTGTTCTCCCTATCTTGTCAGGAAGAAATCCTTTGACTTCCTTGGACCTGTTTGAGCACAAAGTATTGGAGGTATTATTTACTGTCTCTAGCCTTGGGTGGAGGAACTTGGAGCCCAGTTTTGGGACCGTGCCGCAATGGTTACAAGTTGTAACCAAATTTTTATGATATTCATAATAAAATATCTCTCATTCTCGTCCAATTTCATATGTTCATTCATGTTTTTAGTATATGTTATATCTCCTAATTTGAATCTATTATGAAAATTGTAATGATCATGCTTTAGTTGATTATCAGATAACTAAGTCTTAGTAGTTCCTAGTCTCTTTATGTGCAGGAGATTTCAAAGGATTTTTGCAGAAGAGTATTGGAGCGAAATTCTTCACGTGGGATCAACATCAGATGTCAAAATCTAGGTTTGTTTTCTTCCCTCTCCATTGAAAGTTACTTATTTCATAGTTATTTTCAATTGACTACTTGATTTGAGTCCGAGAGTGGTCTTTTAGGGGATCGCTCTGTTGTGGCCCTCACCCATATTCATAGAACATTTTTTTTTGTAATAGAATTGGTCACTCCACTAGGTATTCTCCCTTTTCGGGTCCTTAGGGATACTTGTGGTTTGTATTTCTTCCGAATCTTTTTATTTGTCTTTGACCATTATCTAGCATTTTCTTAATTTTGGTAATCCTTCCTGAGTCTTCCAAACCCTTTTCTCTCAAGTTTGAGAAGTTTTACTGGGTGTACACATTTTCCTTTGAGTATAGACGCATACATACACAACTTTGTTTGTACACAATCATGTACATACACTACTTGTCTATGGGACAATCACGTACATGTTCTAGGTTTGAGTTTTCTCTTTTATTCAGATCACTGGAAGTAGGGTTGTGGTACTATAGGGTCCTCTTGGATCCTATGAATATTTGAGAATTGTTTTTTGGTTTCAAAAACTGTTTCTTTTATTACAAGATTATAAGAAAACTCCAAAAATATTTTTTCAACTTTCTTTTTTTGTCAAGGTTGCTTTTGGATTTTGATGGTTTTAGGTCTTGAAAAATATTTTTCAGGTGTATACTGCACTCTGACTTGTTCTTATAGTTCTTGATAGGGTGGCGAGTCATCTATTTTTGGTCTTTCTTTCCTTCTACCTTCTTATTTTCTTGATTTACTTATATAAATGTAAGTGTAAGAGCATGTTCTTATGAAATTTTCTCCTTACCCTTTGCATTTTCATTTAAAAAGAAAAGTTCATTGTATGCATGTTTTCTTTCAGAATTCACTCTTGTACTTTTCAAAAAAGCAAAAAGATTTCAGTTTGCATTAAGGGTTAGTTTCTAGGGTGCATCATTATCATATAAAGTGAAAAGAGAAAAAAGTTCCATTTTTTATTAACTTAGTGCATTTCATAAGTTGTTGTAGATTTCAATGGAATTGTGCATTGCATTGAAAGTGGAATATTTGCATTTTCATTGCACTGAAAAGGAAATGTTTCTCCGGGAAGAAGTACACTAGTATCCATATCTTAAACCTCTTTCTTTTGAAAAATAAAGCCTATTTTCATATTAGTGATATTCTCAAAGTGTAATTGTTATTGTTTCTGCAAGTGTCAATACACATCACTAGGTTTCACATCCATTCTTTTTTTACTTAAGAAACAACCATTAAAATGAATGCTAATAACTAAAATCAAGTAGTAACTTTTTCTAGGGTTCACCAATATCTTATTCTAGGGCCTTGGATTAGGGCGGAGAGTAAAATCTCTAGGGCCAGACCAAAGAAAACATGGGAGTCCTAGATAGGGAGTGTCAAATCCAATTTTCGCATAAGTATAGTCGGAGCCTCCTCTAACAGAGGATTTAAACAATAGGTCGCGTGAAGGAGATCCGAGGAGATAACCCCACCAAATATTGACTA
The DNA here is from genome assembly GCA_000966675.3 of Picea glauca. Taxonomy (NCBI): domain Eukaryota; kingdom Viridiplantae; phylum Streptophyta; class Pinopsida; order Pinales; family Pinaceae; genus Picea; species Picea glauca. Next base: position 77,315 of record JZKD02S1638245.1, read on the forward strand.
GGCGTAGTGGAAAGATCGTATTTGGGGGTTTCACTGGTGCCCTTACCTTCGTGAGAGGTGACACTTTAAATGATTCGATACTTGTTACCCTTCCCATACATTCGATCTCGACCATCAACTGTACCCCCCAGACAATGAATGTGAGTTGGTATCCCTAGATTATTTTCCTAGGTATCTCAGAGGTGACTGTGGGGGGTTTTCTGTGGTACATGAGACATACTTCATATCAGACTTTTCAGTACTATTAGAGAGTTCTTCATGAAGTGAGGGTACTTGCACCAGATAAGGTTGGTTAGTGGAGATCGGGGTAACTGGTTCTCACTCATTCATTCATGGGTTCATGAGACTTAATCAAATTGTGCCTTCATATAGAAGGTAATTACCTCACTTTGCTGATATTGTGATCTCAGGACCTAATCCACCTGAGTTGAGATATCGACAAAGTTGTTTGCTTGGTTTCTATCTTTTAGGTCTTTGCCTTTGTAGTGGTGTTCCCTTTGTAGTGGTGTTCTCTCTATGCGTAGAGGATGTAGGTAGGTGTGTTGGTTAGCGCCTTGAATATTTGATTTAAAGTGGTTGATCAATTGTTGTGTCGATTGCGGAGAGTTCAAGTTCTTCCCCATGAAAAATTTGCTACAAATTCTCATCCCCCTCCTAAGAGGCGTTGACTCGATCCAACTAGAAATTTTGTACGAGTTAGTCCCGTTGAATTTGTAGAGATTGAAGATGCAGAGACAAACTCTTATGCATCGTAGGTTACATGTATATCAGACCTCTAAGTCAAAGGTTTTGTTGGTTCATTTAGTCCTTCGTTAATGGGAATTGATAATCCAATTATTTTGCAAATTTCAGCTCTCAAGTGGGCCGTAATGGAAGACACTTCAAAAGTTTCTAGGTCAAGGGTCCATGCAACCCCCACATTGGTAATTGTATCCAAAGGAATCCTTCCTCCTGGTATCTCTAACCAAGTGAAAAACATAGTTCAATCCACGATAGATGCATCAGTTAGAAAATCTATGTCATTGATAGTCGGGTCCACTCAACCTTTGAGTGTGGCATATTTGTCACTACATTTGGTATATAATGCTTTTATATTTGGAATGTTGTCATTTGGCATGTAGAACATGTCGACTACATCTCAACTGACTCCCCAAGTTTCTAGTGTTGGCGTTGGGAGTTCTTTTACTCTCTTCCAATATTCCCCGTGGGGCAAGGAGCCTATATCTTCCTCAAATCCCTCGCTCAAGAGTGGGTTTTTTCCATCCTATGATCCTAATATTGTTCTGGGGTGGGTCCCTTTCCTGAGTGGTGGAATTCAATCTATCGACATGCCATCTACATCCAACCCATTCACATTCTTCAGTGGGTTTGGGAGTAATCATTTTCCCTCGTGAAGGATGCCACTAAGGGGAAACCCTTTCCAATCATCTTGGAATCCCTCCTTTGGATCTATCCCAATGCACGAAGTATCGATTGTGATCCACCTTTCTCATTTCAGCAACCATTTTGGAGGGGGCTTACCTCCTTGCATTTGGGTATTTCAATCTTCTTATCAAAACCCTAGATTTTAGACAAACTCTTCCTAGCAATTTGATGCCAGTAACAATTTAGGCTCTTTGTTTATTTACTCCAACCAACCCGGGAGTATCCCCTATAAAAGTAGGAGTACAATGCAGCAACCAAGGCTCCCCTTGTTGGTGATATAGGAGGATCTAAGGAACACTCATAGATATCCAGGAGGATCCAAAACGCTCACAGAAGTCCAAGGAGATCCATAAAAGCTCAAAATTTTACCATCTCAAATTGTCTTAAAAATGGAATCAATGCATAGAGCTCAGCATCAAATTTCCATTGATGCAAACGACGCATCAAACATAGCTCGTATGCAAAAGTTATGGTTGGTCAAAGTTTGGTCAAACTAGGAAAAATAGGGGTGCCATGTGGCACAACCAAAGGGTGACACGTGTCATGATGATGTGAAACCTAATTTTCAATTGAATAGGCAAGGTACAAATCTAGGTGGTCCAATCACATGATAACAAGTGGCATCCAAGTGGTCTAATGGTTGAATGACACATGTCACAAGTTCAACCAATGAAAGGTTTCCACGTGGCAACCCCTCATTGACCAGTAATATTATGGTTATACAAAATATTTTTTTAGTGAACAGGGTTCAACCCCATGACCTCCATAGTATTCACGCCATAACAAAGCTCCCACAACCATTACACCTTGAGTTGGTTCTCAACACAATAGTGGTACATATTATATTTGAAGTTATACAAAGGTCCATATGGGTGGCCAAAGGGTCGAGGGCCTAAGCCCTGGACCCTTGGCCCTTGATCATTTATACAACCACATGTAACGACATCCTATCATGAGGAGCTTAATAAATATTCACATGGGAGTTATTATAACCATATATCATATGGTTTTAACAATATATATCCACTC
>JZKD02S1638245.1:79835-91373 GCA_000966675.3 Picea glauca
TATATATATATATATATATATTGTTATAACAAAAATGTCATGAAATATGGAGGTCGGTGGGAATGGAACCCCATAACTACCAACTATAGCAACAACTTAAACCACTTCCTCTAGCCAACTTTCCATTGTTTGTGGTTAGTTACAACTATGCAATGAAATGTAATTAAAGCATGCCATAAATTTTGAGATTTTGTTAATGGGTGCACCCTATTTAATGGGCACGCAACCCAATGTTGTGGACACACATTTCAAGGGATTTGTGCACACATTTCAATGTGGGCACACATTTCAAGGGATTTGTGCACACATTTCAATGTGGGCACACATCTCGAGACACAATTCAATGCAGTTTTTTTCCTCGTAATGTGTGTCAAAGGAACATGGCATATGAGGTAACACTATAAAACATGTCGAGAGGTACCGTGACAAAATTTCATGTATTTTATATCAATTTTGCACAATTTTTCACCAAGATTTCAACAATGCACTTTGTTTCTGCATTTGAGTAGTGAATTTTTAGATCATATTTAAAATTGTGTTTTTGTAAGCCTATATTGTAATGTAATTTGGAAATTTGAGATGATGAAGAACAATCGTGCTATTTAAAGGGATAAGTAAGACATCTACATGTGATTTTGCAAATAGTCAGACGATCTTCATTTATATTCCCGAATCTGGTCGGATGTTTAGCATCGGCATATGAACTAATTGGAATCTAAGTATTCTTTGGGTTGAATTTATATCAAAGTTTGTTGATATTTAAGGATTAATTTGGTATCAAAACTTATGTGGTAATTTCAGATCACCTGAAAAATCTTAATTTTCTAGATATTTCAAAGTTGATGAATGACCCTATGTGTCATGATCCTAATTTTCCATTGGTACCAACCAAAATTCCTTCAGATATTCCCAAATTCAAAGGAAAAGCTAGTGAAGATATCGGTGATCATGTCACGACTTTCCACCTGTGGTGTTCATCTAACTTGTTGAATGACGATTCATTTGATTATGTCTCTTTCAACGTACTCTCACTGGAGTCATTGCTAAGTGGTATATTGAATTGAAGGTAGTATCCTATCCTACATTTCACAACTTGACATTAGTATTTCTCAATCAATTTCAACTCCCAATTCGCTACGATGTTGGCACTGATCTGTTGTCGATTTTTTGGAACAATAAGACCACTCATATATCTAACCATATTCACTAGTGGCGAAGGAGAAAGAGAATGATTAAGGCATCCATACATCTAGAGTTCCTCTTGGAGAGGTTTTTGAATTCCTTGTTTCCCTATATATCCAAGGATTTTTCCAGTTCTAGAGTAACTACTGCTATGGGGAAAATCCCCCTAATCTAGGTCTAGCGACTAGGCATAGCCTTGACACCCTAAAATACAGAAAAGGTTCTATTCTACCCCAAACCAAACAAAACCTTGCAATAATTAGGGGAAGATAGGGAATATATAAATGTGTACCTTAAGTCCTTACGATTGATGTCAATCCCTTCTTATTTTTGTATGTTCCACGATTGTAGGCCTCCTCCCAAAGATTTCCTAAGACGATGTTACAGAACAAACTAGGACAACGTATGCTTAATTATCAAGATTATCTAAAGAGTTAGTTATTCATGAAAATATTCATAAACATAAACACATAGACATAAATATTCGGGACAAGAACGTTTATCTTTTATTAATAACAAAATTGGAAGTTACAACCTAAATTTTGTTGGCGTTAGTCCACGAACCTCCCCTGGGTTCCTCTACTTTGTCTCCAAGTTCACTATTCCCAATACAATCCTCACCACCAACAAGCCAATATAAGGGAAATGGATGGATGGTATAAGGAGGGTGGATGGAAGGGAATGTCGAGGATGAAACTCAAAGTAGAATGAAAAAAATTTGGAATACAAGAGAGAAAATTTAGCAGAGTTCTCTTGCCTCTAGTTTGATATATCCAAATGACCCCCCTAGGGCCCTATTTATATGAGAAAATGATGGTTAATTCGTTTCCAGAAGGGATACATGAAGTAATATGGTTGCAAAACCTAAAATACCCTGCACACTCCACTGGAAAGCATGTATTTTATATTTTTTTGTTACTTTTTAGAGTACATGTGTGATTTCAGTAGTGGAGGAAAAGTATGTACACGGGATTTCAGGTATGCAACTAGTGTATGTATGTTCTTTGCGTATGAAAAAAATTATGTATACCATACAAATTTTTTTTTTTAAGAATAACTCCATCAAAAAGGGTTGGCAGATGTATGAATGAGTAGGCCGACATTCAAGATGCATGGAAGTGTCATTTTGAGTTACAATAGATGCCCCCTAATGTGTGAGGTCAGAGGAGAAACTGATGGCCAACATACATTACAACATATTTAATAAAGTGGGAAAGAACTGGAGTCGAGTAAACCCAAGTGAGTGTATGTGAGTGTGTCATCTACAATAAGATAATAATAATCACTGAGGTGGGCATTCCCATGATTGGGATAAACTAAGCATGGATTCCAATCAAGTACACTACAGATCCATGTCATATATAGTAATCATGGCTACATGACCAATGCGTATTCCAATATAAAGTGTAGCTGCGAACAATACACAATGGATCTATATCTCAAAATCATCAAAATATATACAATGTCATAAGAATATTCAAGAGGCATCAATGCTTGTGGTTGGAGATGATAGCTTCATAACTCGAGCAATAGCTTCAAGATCTTCAAAAATCAGATAGGAGTATAATATGAGTATAAGTCTCACTACTCTGAGGTCTTCTACATGTCGTCATGGAAATACTGGAGGACCTCGATCATTAGGCACATAACTTCATTGATTTTGAATGTGAACTTGACAAGACTCTTGGGATGGACGACTCATGAAGGTCAAGAGACTTATCACAGAATAGCTGAGTCGGTTGCAAAACCACCCTTGGACAAGAGAACAATAAATGAAAAGACTCAGGCAACATGTTATTGACATAAGTTTGTGGCACAGAAGGCACCACAAACTCTCCATGTGTTTGGAAGAGTAACCAAACAGAGGAAGACAAAACTCTATGTGATGAGAACAACTTCCTAAGGCCATACTAGATCCCAATGCTTGAAGAACAAATGGAAGGATGTGTTATGTCCAGGAGTGACTAGATTGTTTCCAACAAAAGAGAATGTTTCCCCATCCCCTCCTTTTGGAATATTTGAATTTTTTGTCTTTTTCACGTATTTAACGATCTTGAAAAATAATAAAAGAATGTTACGTTAAAAATGAGGAACAAGTATCGTGGGAAAGAAAAATCGTTCCAGGCGCATGGAACATATTGATGCTTAGTGCAAGGAGAGATGTGTAGGATAATGACACTCGAGAAAAAATTTCCATGGGTCAAGGTGCCAAATAGCAAGGGAAAAAATGCTACAAGGCTTGCACCTGAGGAATGATCTAAAGGTTCAGTAATAGCAACATGAAGCCGACATTAGGACAAAGACACAAGGATGAGACATGCAATGTGATTACATCATGACACAACAAGAATCGTTCCATGTAAAATTTTATGATCCCAGAGAAGGTTAGCTCGATGGTTTTTCACTTTTAGAGAGTTTGAAAAACACTAAAGGAAGACTCCATAGTGAATTTTTCCTTCAGTTTAGTCTCCAAGGCCCGAAAAAGAATAAAATAATACCAAGGAAAACTCTTCTGGTCACTAGGGCCAAAGTATTCATTTTTCATACTTATTCCAGTCGGTCCGAAAAAGTGTTAAACTTATACCAAAAGGACATCTCTTTAAAACCATTGTAACGAGTGAGAGAGACAAGATCACTCGACTATATTTTTAATTTTAAGGAGTCTGAAAAGAGATTAACTATGGACTCATCTCCTTTTTCGTAATTTAGTCCCCTGAGCCCAAAAAAGTACAAAACACAACTTAGGAGAACTCTCCCGACGAGACATGTCTCCCGAGGAATACCTTTTTCCCGGGTAATCTATTGGCCAGAAAAAGGGGTAAACTTATGCTAAATAGATATCCCTTCTGAACCAATTAACGAGTGTGAAAGGAACAAGGTCACTCAGTGATATTTCCTTGTTTAGGGATTCTAAAAATGGCTTAAAGAAGACTCCAAAGGGTTTCCTTTTTCGTAAATAATCTCCAATTCCCAAAAAAGAGATAAACCAAAACCAGGGAGAATGGCCCTTTTTCACAAATTTAGTCCCTCGGGCTCGAAAGAGGATTAAACTTGTACCTGAGAAAACTCTCCTAGTGAATCCTATTTCCTAGGGCATAATTATTTTGCAAAAATAACCATCTGGACTGAAAAAGGGGTAAATTATCGCCAGACATATGTGCCTTCAAATTTCATTTTGACAAGCGTGAAGGGAAATAAGATCACTTGACAATATTTTCAGTTTTAGAGAGTCTGGAAATGGATTAAATAAGACTCTAGGGGGGCTCCTTTTATTAAGTAATTTGAACAAGGACGAAAAGGATAAATAATTCTTGTTAGATGTCACTTTCATAGTTTAAATGAGCTTGAAAGGAAACAAACCATGCTGTAGGGGGGTCCCTCAAGTATAGGCCAGAGAAAAATGAAGAAGAAGTATGAAGCTTCAACACAAAGTCATGGTGGGACTAAAAAAGACTCTCGTGCCTATGAATTACTTCGACATAGAAATCAAATGGAAAACAAGGCTCTAACTAGTATTCCCATGGAAGGAAAGTTGTACCACATAAAGTATGACACACTAATCAACAAGGAAGGTTAGTGTCACAATTCAGTGGGGTCAATCCTAAGGCCAAATGAACTAGGAAACAGATAATGAAAAATGCAGGTACAAAAAATTCTAACCTATATGCTAGTTTCGAGTTCAATACCTGTCAGAATGGACCAATACGATGAACAAATGTCAAATAAAAAATGTCTCCAAATTCCTGCATAAAAGGCCAATAACACTCATCCAGAAGTTAATAAATCCAATATAGATAGAAAAATTCAGAAAATAACAGGTGCTACTGAATACAAAACTTGAAAACAAAAAACTTGGACTGTACAATAGGGTACAAGGCACTGCATAACCTTATGGATCATGCATAGTATTGGTTCAAGTAGAGCCCACTTCTAGGATATGACCAAGTGTCTCTTCGATAGTCAACTTGTAAAGTCTCCCAACATGAAAGAAAACACAAACCACAGTGTAGGTCTTCCCATGATATATAATCTATAGTCATGGATTCAAGGATAAATTCATTCGAAGGCATTTCAATATCTGAGAAATCACGCAAATGAGGAGGGTTGACAATCCCAAAGGGAGAAGCAAACTGACCATATTTCATATGATGATGCAGGTTTTGGCCAAGACTGGAAGAGTCTACCAGTGAAGAACCACATGCACAAGGGATTGAGGATCTACAAACAATGAGATCAAACTAAAAAGGAAACTCAATATCACTCGGACCAATAGGGGGGAGCAAGGGCTCCCATTCCCCCAACTGATCAATTGTTGAGACCATATCTCAAGAAGGCAAACATGATTTCACAGGTTCCTTCTCAAAAGAAATTGAACATTGAGGATAAGACGCCACATAATTTACTTGTGGTGATGTAGATTCTACACAAATACTAGGAAAATATAAAGGGGTGACTTGAACTAACACCGAATTAGGATGGTCATTATCATATGCGAGTTGGTCAATAGTGATAATGATTCCATTGTGAGGGAAATGTATCATCGGAAGAGTGTAGAGACGACAACATTCATAGCATATACATAATCATGCCCAAGAAGCATATTGAAATATAATGGGCCTTGCACCACTATAACATCGACAAGGACAATATTCCCACCTAACAAGATAGGAAACTGAGGAAGAATCCCCAAATACTCACTATTACATCTGTCAAAATCCAACAACTCATGCGAAGCAGACACAAGCTTGAGAGAGCCCAAAGCTTTTCAAGTCGAGGAGGATAAAATACTTTTGGAGGTTCCTTCATCCACAATACATCAGTAAATATTTTTTGAATTAACTTCAACCCTCATTTGAAAGGGTCCAGAAGAAGGAAGGAGAGGCTCAACAAGGTCATTCTCATCAAAGGAAACCATCCTATGACCTGGAGGGCATGTGCTCGAGGTGAGCAGAATGCCCCCTTTTTCTGAAGGTACTAAACTGGAAATGCTAAAAACATAGTCGGTAGACACATCACTCCCCATTAGAAGAGTGGTATCAACCGAACTTTGCATCGACGCGACCACTTTGGTAGACTTGACACTCTCCAAAGGAAGAGTGGGATCAACTAAAGATTTCATCGTTGTGACCACTTTGGTAGACTCAACACTCTCCAAGAGAAGAGTGGGATTGGTCGAATATTACATTGGCATGACCACTTTCTAAACCATTGGTTGAATAACCTGCGAGACAACATGAGATGAAGGCACATCACCCCCCCAAAAAGGAGTGGTATCAGCCAAAGATTGCATCGACACGACCACTTCATCAACCAAAGGATGAATAGATTGTGGGGAAACTGAAGAAGACTCGGAATTAGAAGAGCTTGCAGACATGGACCATAATCTTCGTGCCTCTAGAATTTCAGGGCACATATGATTAAGGTGATCTCCCTTGCAAATATTACAAGGGAACTTAGGCTTACGTCTTATCCATGCCTCCAACATGACCAGCAGTGGTTGGTTTCTCATCTCCAACATGATTTGTAGAGGTTGGTGTTTTGTCGATAACATGACTCGTAAAGGCTACAAACCTATCGCCAATATGACTAGCAGTGACTGGAATTTCCCCCCCAGCATGACTTGCAGAGGCAGGGTGTTCCCCCCCCAGCATGATTTGCATAGGTTGGGTGATGGTATTCAACATGACTTGCAGAGGTTGATGACCTATATCCAACATGAATCGCAGAGGTTGGTGATTTATTCTTCCTATTCTTCCTCTTTCTATTTCATTTAGACTTCCGGTTACTAGTAAATATACTTTTACCAGAGAAGGAAGAAGGAGGATGAGAATACTTTGTTGATGAGGGAACGTCAACATGATGCCCATGACATAAGGTGTTTAACTAAGAAGGGTCAAGAGCATTCGGTACATTTGGAATGGTACCCAACCAAACCAGTAGTCCCAGATTCAACCCAGGAATGTACAAAGTGGCCATCAAAAGGACACTAATGTTTCCAAAAATAGGGAAATCAGAAGAATCCCCTTGTGAAGGGGTTCCTTGGTTGGTATCATCGGTAACTTTGGCCATGAAGATATTATGAACAGTTTCTTCCTTTGCATGATTGTTCAAGTTCATAAAAGTCTCACACATTGACTCTGGTAAATCAGTGGTACACAAATATACGCCTATAAGGAGGCAACTCCACTTTTCTAAGTGGAATACCCAAAATTCCTCACGACCGACAAAGTGGGTGGTCTACCACCTTAGGTTAGAGACCCAAAGAAATGAATGACTAACTCGCTATGGAAAACTAAGGATCACATAGCACACCACTAAAATGTCCCTAAAGGAAAATCAAGCAATCGAGAGAATGGAAGAAAGAACAGTTACGCCAACCAACACTAGAGAAACTTACCCATGCAAGTGTAACTCGAACACGGAAACACCCTCCGGGTATACTCTGCAAAGCATGATCTGATGTCTATCTTAGGTACCACGGTATATCCCCACAATCACCTTTGTGAGTCCCTATAAAAGGAAACTAGCTTGCCAACATGCAGTCAGTCACCATGCGGGTACAGTTGACAATCGGGCAGATCGTATGAGCAGGATAACTATGTTTGAAGCCTTTCAAGGGTAGAAAAAGAAAATGGTCTGGAAGACAACTGAGAATCTCGAATGGATTTGAGTTCCATGAAGCTCTGTAGTCAAATGCAATAACTGGAAACCCAAGAATGGCCCTCAAAATACGATCCCCACTATGCTTAGTCCGACTTTGGAGGGGCTATATCCTCTACCTTTTTTCCCATGACCTCGTGTTTATTCCCTGTGTTAGAGGGTGGTCACGGCTAACTTTTATGACTATGGACTTCTACAGTCCCTATCTCAGACTCTTAATTTTATTTAAGTTTCCTCGAAGAGTTTCTTCTCCACACCTAATCCAAGGCCCTAAATCCTAGTCTAATTGGTGTACCCTATAAATAAAAAGGTCTAATAGATTTTAATATTAAGCGTTCATTTTAGTGGTTTGATTTTACGCAAAAGATGTGGAAGTGCAACTGATGTTGTTTGACTCTTGTAAAAATGAAACTTATAAGAACACTGGAAAATAAAACTTTACACTAATCCTTCAAATGAAAAATAGTTTCAAGAAAGAAAATGCATGAACAATCCTTCAGACCTAAAGATGCAATCTTTTCTCCTTTCCTTTCAAAATGCACAATGCAACTTTCGAGTGAAACAAAAGAGAAAATGAAAGGATTTTCTTTCTTATTTTTTCTTTTGAAATGTTTTCAGGATGAGAATAAAACACAACACTATGCTAATTTCTTTTTATTTTTCAAATAACAATGCAAAGAAAGAAAAATACCCAACTAGCATAAAAACAAGGTTTTTTTTTTTTCAATCAAAGCAAAACTAACAAAAGAGGCTAAAAGAAACCGCGGAACACACAATTCATGGCCAACAAATTCAAGCTAAAAATAAACCAAAAAAACTATACAAGAGGTTTTTTTTTTTGTTATTTCATAAACAATCAAAGCCTTGAACCTAGCCAAACCACAACCAACAGGGTCCTATGGAACTCAGGAAGACCTGAGGAACCAAAGGTTTCCTGAAAGAAAAGAAAATATTTTGAAAATACTTTTCAAAGTGATAGGCACGCGTACTGTGCACAGTCATTCTGCATATCTGTGTGGGTTGTGTATAAAGAAGAACGTGTATGTATGTGGGTTGGGTATAGAACAGGGCGCGTACACTACTGAAAATTCTCAAAAAAGAGATATATTCAGACATACCACCTAGATCAGGGAAGTTGGTAAGCACCTGGAAGGTGAACAAAAACCCAAACAAACTCAGAACACTCAACAAAAAATAGAAACTCAAGCCAAATAAAGATATATTAACAAGACCCTAGAGAGACTCCCCAGTGGAGCCACCAATTCTTCTATGGGGAAAATCCCCTAATCTGGGTCTAGTGACTAGGTAGAGCCTTGACACCCTAAAAGACAGAAAATGTTTTATTCTACCCCAAACCAAACATGACCTTGCGATAATTAAGGGAAGAGAAGGAAGATATAAATGTGTACCTTAATTCCTTACGAATGATGTCGATCCCTTCCAATTGTTGTATGTTCCACGATTGCATGCCTCCTCCCAAAGCTGGACTAAGACAATTTTATAGAACAAACTAGGACAATGTATGCTTAATTATCAAGATTATATAAAGATTTAGTTATTCATGAAAAGATTCATAAACATAAAAACATAGACATAAAGATTTGGGACAAGAAATTTTCTCTTTTATTAATAAAAAAAAATTGGAAGTTACAACCTAAATTTTGTTGGCGTCACTCCACTAACCTCGCCTGGGTTCCTCTACTTTGTCTCCAAGTGCACTATTCCCAATACAATCCTCACCACCAACAAGACAATATAATGGAAAGGGATGGATGGTGTAATGAGGATGGATGGAAGGGAATGTTAAGGATGAAACTCAGAGGAGAATGCAGAAAGCTTGGAATACAAGGGGAAAAATTTGGCAGAGTTCTCTTGCCTCTAGTTTGATATATCCAAATGACCCCCCTAGGGCCCTATTTATATGAGAAAATGATGGTTTATTCATTACCAAAAGGGATATAGGAGGTAATATGGTTTCAAAACCTAAGATAGCTCATAAAATCCGTCGAAGAGCAGAGATTTTATATTTTTTGTCACTTTTAAGAGTACACGTGTGCTTTCAATAGTGCAGCAAGCGTATGTACACGAGATTTAAAGTATGCATCCAATGTATGTACACGCTCTTCATATTCAACAGGGCATGTCTACTATAACACCCTTTTTGTTACTGTAACACCCTTTTTGTTACTGTGACACTCTGACACCATACTGTAACACCCTCTTCCACTGTCGGGCAGGCGCTACTTCATGGAATGATAATACTCACACTTAATTATATAAACAACATGCATTTAAAACAAGTTAAACACATTAAACTCAGAATAACCATAAGAATTACTACTTTATAAATAATCAATGGCTTTCACATTAAATCATTTGCACAATGGAATACATGATAATATAAATACACAATCATGCAGAAATATAATTAAAGCATCATCTGGTACTTATCTTTGAAACAGTGGTAGTTCCACCAACTAGGTCCAGGCCTTCCACAAACCTCCCAGCCTTAGACCGCATTTCTCATCAATCTCAGTAGTAGGTCACCCCTGAGATGGGACTAAGCTCCACCCCAAGGAAAGGAATCCTAGGTTAGGCTGAGGTTACAGGAAATACACACAGTCACAAGGAAGGGATTCTCTCCTAGGAACCCCTCATATCCCCTGCCCACAGACTCTCCTTCCCCACATGCATGTTCCACCCCAGGAGTATACACCTTCTATGTCACCTAAATAGTCCTTCAGCCGCTAACCTCCCTTGCCTTAGGTTTCGGCAACAGACCAGACCAAAAGTCTCCAAGCTCTGTGGAAGCTACAGGGTTCCTTCTAGGAGTTCTCTCCTTCCTCTGCGCACTCTCTCACCTGGAGAGAGTCGCTCACAGGCCAAGCAACTTGTTCTTCCAACTTCTCACACCTTTCTCACCTGGAGAGAGTGTTGTACAACTGGCCAACAAGCCACACGCAGTCCAGCACTATGTGTCCACAATAGTCAACAGGGAAAACATACATGGGCTTTCCAAACAGGCTCAACAATGACATGATGGTCTCACGGTTATGGCTTTGGGATAGATATTCCACACACAGGCTCGATCTCCTCCAATAGAGGGTGCATCAGCTTTCCAGAGAACAACACAGGCTATCTCCCACGGTTTCAGAATTACACGAGGTCTCTTGCAGAGGTCGTACGGGTTCACGCACAGACAATCGAGGGTCGAATGGTGGAGGAATCCCCACCACGACTCATCTCAGTCATTTTATTTACATGCACCTAGGTTGACACTTGTCACCCATGAAACTTTATGTGTTCCATCAGCATGCGTTCCTTCCACCATCTGGAAGTCACATGTCAATCCAAAAGAACTTAAGGTAAAAACATAATATTCACATGTCTTTCGGAATAATATTAAAATATTATTCCCCAATGACTTAAGTCCCTTGGCTCAACACTTAGTCCCTTTTTCCACCTTCCAGCCCCTAATCCCTTGCCCACTCTATGGAAGCTTAGTCCCCCATCACTCATTCATCGTGGTCAGTCTGCACGTGACGGTGTTTGTATTTTTTTATTAATGTTCTACATTGATACTTGTACAAAATCATGCTCTTGGCCTTCAACCCTTAGGCTCTCTGGGCTAACAATCCCATAAGCCCACCAACTTATATATACTTGGCTCACCAGCCTATATAACATATTTACAAT
>JZKD02S1638245.1:105704-142205 GCA_000966675.3 Picea glauca
ATGTATAAATATCTAAAAATGATACAAAATGTTTTTCAGTGTGTTTTATGAAATTCCTCTAGGTGTCACTACTTGTAACCTTTCAGAAAAGGAGTTATAGCAAAAATGACATACCTTGCTGAATTCTGGCTTATTCTAGAGAGAGACCTTGTAGAGTGTGCCCCGCACGGAATATTTGTTGAATTGATATGAAACTGTGAAAAAACATACTAAATACTGTACCCTAACCAACACATTTTTTTTCACTGAATTTGGATATGTTATGAAGAAGTTATGACATTTTTACCTGAAACACTTGTTTTTGACTAGTTTTAGGACTAGCCACAAACCCTATTTTCCACGGAGTGTAACTCTAAAAATACAATGACCCACAAGTTAAATTTTTTACCAAAAATACTTGGATTTGTTTTCTCAATGGAATAACCATTTTATAGTCTGAATCATTATATAAAAAAATTTATAGTGAAAATGATGAGATGACCTGTAAATAACATACCTTAGAAAACACCATCAAAAGAATTTATCCTTCCTTGCATTTCGGTCTTCTTTTCTTCACCTTCCCTCATAATTTTGGCTTATATATCCTTGGTTACCTCAGACACCTATAGATATTCAATATGATCAAGTGTGTTTAAAATGAGAGAGTCTTGCCTCTTATTTATACTCTCCAAGTATCTTCCTTAAAAACATCTTCTAGGTCACTTGGTCCCACTTTCCTTATTTTAGGGTTAACCCACTTCTAATTTCTCCATTAAATTTATTATTGAAATAATTTATTTTGTATTCACTTTGAATTATAATACACTCATTCCTTCACTTTATTATTTACCTTTTAAAATCTCTTAAACCACTTTGACTACTTTGACCTTTTGAGACTTCTAGATGACATATAAGGGTCCTCCAACTTTGTAAGGCCACAACTCTCAAACTGTGAGGAGTTATGTGACATTCCACATACCACCAGAAATGAAATGACATGTACTATCCATATATAATAGTATTATCTGAAAATATATCATAACTCATACTGTTATCCATCAAACAAACTTGGGTCCATTACCCAAACATGGGGTCCCCAACTTCTCATGGCCATAACTCTCTAACTGTGAGGAGTTATGTGGCATTCCACATACCACTGAAAATGGAATGACAAGCACTATCCATCTAGGATATTTTACCTGAAAAATCTATTGTCCTTCATCTCATTATTCCATAATTAATCATGGGTTCTCTTACTCCACAAAGCGTCTTCCCATGAGGGCTTTTACCATAAGGGGACCACTTTAGAGTTCATCCATCTTTACTTCTTATCAACCATGACAAGACAATAATGAATAATCTTTACATCAAACAATATTGGGTCTATTACCCAAACCTTTGTGTTGCGAGGCTTTCTTCAAAGGTTGACATCAATGATAACCAACCTTAATCAACAGACACGAGGCTTCAACGCAAAGTCACGGCGAGGCAAAACAAGGTTTCCAAGCCTACAAAAAAGACTTCATTATGGGTGCCAATATGGCTAGCAAGTTACTAACTAGGACAAGTCCCATGAAGAAGTAATATTTACAACCCATAAATGACACCTTTAAAGCAGCTTGAAGGTATAATGTCGTAACAAATGGGGTTTTCCCTATGGAAAATATGTGACCAGTACAGATAAATGCATTGTGCAGGCAGAACGAGACCTACCCTAGATTTTAGTAAGGAACACAATACATGCTGAAGAATCCAAAAAATGCTAATCGATGTAACAACACATGTGATAAAGAGACACCTCTTAAGGAAAAATGCATGAAAAAACATCTTCAAAGCATTTAATCAGTGTAAATGAGATTAAAAATGTTAGAAGGGGTAAAGAACTATGTAAAAATGTGGGAACAAATGGGTTAAAATAGGTAAAAAATGAGTTTTTACCATACCATTTGAATTTTACCCTTTTGGAGTGCATTTGAAGCCTTTTTTCCCTTCAACTTTCCTAGGACTGGTACGAGACACACAAGGATTATAATTCTAAACCAATTGGACTAGGTAAGAGACCATTCCCTCTTCTTCATTTTCATCCATTGTTTTTTAGATTTTAGTGAATTTTCGAGTTTTAATTGATTTTTAAGGTTATACGGCCATGTACGTGGCCTCCTTCGACACAGGTTGTGTACATTGAGAGATGTACACAATTGTTTTTAATGACAGTCACATATATACACGACTATCCTAACTGGAAGTTGCGTATATCTCTGCAAAACTTCAAAAATATAAAATTTAACTCAAAAATTTAAATTTTTGGCAAGATGGTGTTAGAGTGGAGAGAAAGGGAGCATGGAGATGTAGACAATGAATTCATGGATGACCTGGAGGCTCAATAAGCCCTCCGGAGGTGTGGATTTTATAAATTCTTTCGATCTAATGGGATTTGGGCTCAAAGAGGATTGCTAGAAGCATTAAATGATTACTGGGAGCCCAATGTTGATGCGTTTGTGATTAATGTGAAATATTTGAAGATTGATACCAAGGACATTTATTTTATTATAGGGATATCCGATCGAGATGATGTAGTAAACTTGAAAGGCAAAGGATCCATTGGTATAACAATCAATGAATACATTTCTATTTATTGTTTGGCTGAGACAGAAAAAGCTGGGAGCCAACTCCCAATAAAACAGTTAAAGAGCCTCAGCCTTATAATTATTGTCTTGATGATTGCCTGGATTGAAGGATCAACGTATTTACATCAGGATTAAAGAACCATGATGTTCTATGCAGTTGAAAGCTTGAGTCCTGTTATATATGATTGGAGCACCTCACTGCTAAATTCTAATGTGCATGAAGGTTTAGCTAACAGGATGTAAGCAAGGAAAAATGAAGAATTTTGTGCACCTTTTTCTTCGAGAGAGTGCCAATGTTGAATCCTTGAGTGGATATCCATCCTTATTATGTCTGATATGGTGAAATGGAGAGATGGATTGAGGTACTACCAAAGCAAGTAGGAGGTCATATGGGTGATCGCTGGGATGACACATATTTTGCTTGGTGGTCATGCTAATTCGTTGCGATAGAGGACTACCCCTATGCAACGATAGACTAGAACAATGATTGAGAGATTCCCATTCCTCCTGGAAGTGCCTATGAAGATATTGGTAAAAGAAAAATTGATTATTTGATTTTTGTGTTTTATTTCCAAAAACGATTTAAGAAGTAAATATTTTTGGTGTGAATCAAGATAATGATTTGATTGTTTGAAAATGTAGATGTGGGACCGAGACGACTTGATGGGATTCCTTGGCATGGCAGACTTGGTCGATATGACCAAACATAGGGAGATGTAGATTGAGTGTTAGATAATGTCCAGAGGAACCTGGACAAATTGGTATGCCTAGTGCCAATGACATAGATTGAGGATTTTTCGTAGCAGATGCAACAACATTTGGTTGGGGTACCACGAGCATGGGTGCAACTCTTTCGACGTTTAGCCAACGTTGTGGTGTGCTATGAGAGACATGTGGAGGGAAGAGTTGGTCTCTTAGGATCATGATGATGATATGTTTTCATTTTTTGTATTATTGGTCCTTAGAGATGGAAAATCGAGGATAAAAGCCTATTTTGTAACATTATTCACATTTTATACTTAATGAACATTGATGAAGATATATATACATATGATCCTTTTTTCCTTAATAATAGAGTGCCCATGATTCTATTAAGTACATGTATGATTTTTTGTGATTTTGATTAATGAATGATATAAGTGCCAATCTAACACATAGTTAGCAAATGCATCGCATAATGAGTTACAATTTCTTGGAACATGAATATAAGTGATATAATCAAAATGACGCTCCAACAAACATGCCCGAAGGAAACAATGGTGTAAAATACGGTCACAAATACAAAATTCACCATTTAGCCGAGACACTATCAAATGAGCATCCAAATGAACTTCTAAGGATTGAATGGCATGCGTAATGGCATCACAAAGTAATTCAATAACAACGCTATATTTAGCCACATTATTAGTAGATGGGCCAAGACAAGCACCTTCGGAAGTGACCAATTGGTCCGCGAGCGAATAGATTAACCAACCGGTGAAAGAAAGGTTCTGAATGTGATGGATAGCGCCATCAATGAACCCTATGAAAACCACAAAATCCTATGACATCTTCCAATCAAGTAGAAGCATCATAAGAACTAGTAATGTAAAAAGTGATATACTCTAATACTAAATAAAATAATGTACAACAATTACAACATGAACGCCTAATCATAACTGATGAAGCGTAATACTTATTAATATAGATCCCATTTACGGGATATGAAGGTGTGTTCCTTTCAAAATATTCCAACTCGTATGCTCCTTTATGTCTCACAATGTAAAGGCCATGCCACAACGGATTGAACTTGCTTTCCCCCAAGGCGACTTTGTCCTGGTCATAGATCAAAACAAGGTCACCCTCAGAGAAGATCCTTAGGTGCACAAAATTGTCATACTAACTCTTAACTTGTTTCTTATGTGCCTCATTCATAGTGGTGACATCATGATGTTGCTTGTCAAGATGTTCCAAGTGAACAAGGCGTGCTTCTAACTCAGAATAGTCAGGTAGAATTTCTACAATGATCTTAAGAGGAGGAATTTCACATTCAATCGATATAACTGCTTCTAATCCATGTACGAGTTGGAATGAAGAAAAGACAATAGAAGTCTTAACCATAGTTCGGGATGCCCATAAAGTTGGATAGATCATGATGTGCCAATTAAAATTACTCACATCAATGGTATGCTGGAGAATGTTTTTGAGAGACTTATTAACTACCTCAACTTGACCATTTTCTTGAAAGTAATATGTACACGAGTGCTTCTACCTAAAAAAAATTTTCAATGCAAGTTCTGACATCATTTTGTTTTGGAAGTGACTGCCATGGTCAGTGACATTCTCTTTTAGAACATTGAATCGAGAAATCACCTGATTGAATATAAAGCACAACCGTCTCACCATCGCTTGAAAAAGTAGGCATGGCCTTCGCCCACTTTGTAAACTAATTGATGGCCACGATGATGTAATGATGCCCCCTAGCCGAAGGCGGGTGGCATGTCATAAAATCAACACTCCCCTTAGTGAAAAGGTCGACTGTGATAACCAAAATTAACTGAGCAAGGTGCGCATGCATTTTACGAGTAAAAATTTGACAATGATGACATTTTTTGAATGTTTAAATACAATATTTGAATATTGTTGACCAAAAATATCCAACACGTAAGATTTTTTGGGTTGTTTCCAACCCAGACAGATGACCTCCACATGATCCACTGTGAGAGTCATTTAAGATGAACTTCGCTTCTTCACGAGTCAACAATGATGTAAAATTGAGTCTACACCATGGTGATACAAGGTGTCACCGATGATGAGATAGTTTTTTGCCCGATGACGAATGATTCATCGCTCATCTCTCGAATGATGTAGAGAGAAATTTAAATTTTGGAGATATATGATAATGTATCCATACAAAGGATCACTAGAAGATATCAGGAAGACAGATTCATCCAAAAATGAGTCCTCAAAAAGTTCCTCTTTATCTTCCCTTGGAAATTCTGACATTAACTTTGCAAAAACAAGCCACTTTTTGGACTTTGTTGAGGTGAAATCTAAGTCAAATTCTTGAAAAATCACAATCCATTTGTTGAATTTCCCACTGATGATACAGTGAGTCAAGACATACTAGAAATGATTGATATCCACAATAACAATAGTTTTACAGAGGAGAATGTAATGTTAGAGTCTTTGGACAACATGGACAACTGCCAAAGCCAACTTCTCAACTTGTGAATATCACACCTCAACATCCACCAAACCAAGACTTAGGTAATAAATGACATTATTGAAAAGTGCATCATCTTCTTTCACTAAAACCATACCTACGGTCAATTCAGATGTCGCTACATATAACATGAATTCACGAGTAAAATTTGGGGGGATAAGGAGACGGGAAGACATTAAATCCTTTTTAAGAGTGTCAAAACATATTTTTGCATAAGTATCACATTCGAAAGGGACCCCTTTATTCAACAAACACATGAAGTGCTTAGTGATATCAACGTAGTTAGCGATAAAATGATGAAGGAAATTCACTTTTCCTTGGAGACTCTGAAGTTGACGAATAAGACATGGGGGAGGAAATAGTTCCCTTTAAAGGGTCCACCATGATCCCTTTATTTGAAATGATAAATGAAAGAAGATGCCTCGAAGTAACACAAAAATTGCATTTGCATGGATTCAATTGGATGTAATAATAGTGCCACCTTTGGAACACATGATGAAGGTGATCTAGATGATCATCTCTATAACGAGAATGAGCAGCTATATCATATAAATATGCCTCGCCAATGCGTTTCATTTCATAGAAGGCAAAGGTCATATCCCACTAGAAGGTAGCTCCAACATTTTAAGGCCAAAAGGCATTTTCCAGTATGCAAAAGTTCCCCAAGGACAAATAAATGTGGTTTTATGTTGATCCTTGGGTTTAATTTGGATTTGATTATAGCTAGAGAATCCGTCCATAAATGAGAATATCTCACTGTCCACACACTCATAAATAATTTGATCAATAAACAACATCGAGAAGTTTTCTTTTGGACAATCTTTATTCAAATCCCTAAAATCCATACATACACGGATGGTTCATTTATTTTTGTCGACCGGAACAGGGTTTGATACACATTCAGTAAGCATAATCGGATAGATGAAACCCACTTTAAGGATCTTCTCTACCTCAGCCTTTATGGTGGTTCCCTTCCTAGGGTTAATCGACCTCAACTTTTGCAAAACAAACTTAGCATTAGAATAAGTCTTTATTTCATTCTGGAAAATTTTAGGGTCTATGCCTGGCATCTCCTTGTATGACCAAGCGAAAAGGTTGTGAAATTCTTTAAACAAGGCGGTATAGCTACATATTTTTTCAGGAGAAAAATATGCACCAATGAACATGTTTTCCATGACATTGGGATCATTCGATATGTTAATAGGTATCATTTCTAAAATATTTTCCATGTTCCCTTCAACATAAACACCATGCTATTAGAAAAATAGGTGTGCTCATTTAACCATAGACAATATAGGAATATTTTCACCCAACCATAGGCTGAATCCACCCCCGAGCACCTTAACCTTGATAGAGAATAATTCTGGAAGAAAACCCTAGGCCTAATATCCAATCAATGTAGTGTACCTCTCTCCAGAGTTAGTGCACAAGGAATAAATTCCAAACCATAACCAAGAGAAAGTCCAAGCCTAAAACCGAAAATACAGGTTGCAGTAGTTGCAGCTGCAACTACTCTCCAGTCTTGCGCACTTACTAAATTTCTGCAGTGCGCACTAAATTTCTGCAGTTGCGAGCTGCATATGTCCAAATGATCTCTAGCATCCTATATTTATATTGCTCTTTCTTAGCTGTTTGGGCCAAATTATCTTTATGGAGGATAAAAAATCAATATTAATTATTTTCTTTAGCTGACTTGTCTTCTAGGGTTATTTTCAATGCTTTAGGGTTTCTTTTTGCTTCCCGGAATATTCTATTCTTGTCAGGGTTACACATGGAGGTTAATACCTCTCGCAACTACCATAATATCAACACTTCCTCCTATCTAGGGAGGTATTGAAGGCAATGGTATTGAACACAAACATAACATTCAACTGGTAGCATCATCATAGCCACTCAGACTATCTCATCACTAAATCACGAGCACCATCATCACTATCAGTATCATCTGACATCATCTCTTTAAGCCATACTCCATCTGAGTAATCAGGCATGATGTTGAATAAGTCACTCACTCCATAGTGTGATACAATAACCATTTTTCTAATCCAGACATATGTCTTAGAAGAATAATTGTTCCAACAGATGCTGGAAGCCACCACATGGGATACAATGACTATTCTTTTAATCTGGACTTATGTCCTAGAAGAATAATTTTCCTAGACCATTTTCCATTGGGAGAATACATGTCCACCAACACACTGATTATCCATCTATATGATAATCATTTACAACACTACTGATAGTCTTCATGGCAATAAAGACAATTCCATTCAATAGAGCACAATTGTGTCTATCCATAGTAGTACACAACTATTATCCAGTGGTATACAACCATACCAAGTAGCACACAACTACTTAATTAGTGACACATAGTCACAACCAGTGGAACACATCCACCATAGTAGCATACATCTACTGTCAAGAGACATACCGTCTCCACAACAATCATATCATCTGATATCAACCCGCATAAAAAAAAATCATGATATAAACTGAGTCATCAGGGCCATTCTTCCACTCACATCTGTGAGATATCGAAGAGAATTTTCCCTTAGAAAGTAAAACATCAGCCATGGTCTATCTGAACTATTCTTCTCAAGCACAAAATAATAATTGTCCTAATTTCTGAGCTTATACCATTCCTTTGGCACTAATCATAGTGCACCCTGGAGAGAATGACTCTGCCCTAGGGAATGCATGTCCCTGATTGTTGAACCTTGACCATTCACATAAATGGGCCATTCCTTTGACACTAATCATAGTGAAACCTGGATATAATGAGTCTACCCTAGGGAATGACTGTCCGAGCCATTTCCTAATGAAAACGACTATCTTGCACCAACTTCCAAAATAGACCATTCTTCGAAATATCTCACAACTGTGAACTTCGGAAGAATGACTGCCCGATGAGGTGGACCATTCTAGTTGACCACTACATAGAGTGACTTCCAAGAAGAATGAGTGTCCTAGACCATTCCCCCACACTGGCCATAATGGGAATCACTGTCTATGGTACATCAACAATCTATCGGACCATTTTCATTATGAAAATGATTGTCTGATCTTGACCATTTTCTGAACTGGAAAATGCATGTCCATCAAAAATCTCAAACCACTTTCCGAACGGGAAAGGAACTGCTCATCCTGGACCATTTTTCAAACTAAAAAATGAATGTCCATGAATCAATAACATATCAGTGCTCCCTCCCAACCTGGGAATAATCTCTTTCCTTTTTCAATAAGGAATTTGTCTCCAGGAACCCCCAGCTTGTTTCTTGAGTACGCAAGCTTTTCATCTTGAACAAAGGATTTACCAAAATATCTGTTATCCGCTCATCTGTGGAGATATATTGGAGAACCACTTCTATTTTTTGGACTTCATCATGAAGAATATAATGCTTGGTCTCAATGTACTTCGGTCTATCATGGAACACTGGTTTTCTCTAAAGGCTTCATATAGCTCTGATCTTTACAATATATCATGTTCGAATTCAACACTTATGTTTCCTGCTAGCTCATGACATCGTGGAAAGGCTCAAACTGAAACATATCCAAGTAGCACTTCTTTTGTCATCACGAGTTTTCCATAGATTAGCAATCCATCATCCCAGACTTATGAGTAATTATTCCGATACATTATCTCTGTCATAGAAAGTTTTCACCATGATTCTGTTGTATATGAGATACTTTGTATCAAGTTGTTTGAATCCATACAAGGTATTCTTATAGCTGCATACATGGGTTTCTTTCTTGTATAATTTTCTTTATCACTTGATTTATTGGGAAGAACAGTATTTTACATGTAAATTCCAATCTACAAGAGGTATATTTGGTTTACTGGAACAAGTTGTTGTCATAGTCTTCTCTCTCCTTCTGGAAGAACCTCTGAATCTCACAATGCTTCCATTCACAAGTATTTTTCATATTTTCTTACATACATTGTTCTTTATCATAACGTCCATTTCTTTTGCTCGATTGCTTCTAGTGGGTTCAAACCAAGATGGTTGTCTTTGTGATTCTTAGTATAGTAACTAGTTTTGGATTTTCTTTCTTTCTTGGAATCTTCATGCTCCTTCTCATGTTTCTCTTTACCTCTTGGGTCTATGGAGTCTTCTATATATTCCATGCCCCGAATATTCCAATTTCTTCCTTTCATCATGGGATCATGGATGTAGATGGACAACCAACGATACTTTAAGGCTTCTTTCAAAGAAGACTTCTTCTGAACACATGTTGCTTATCATGGCTGCTACTTTCAATGGGAACATGGAAAGATACTTCATAATCCTCAATGGATCATATCATTTAGGATTATCTCCCTCCTAATCCTTGATTCATGCATGAATGCATGCTCTTCTTTTGGAATTTTGTAATCAGCTCCCTCCAAGTAAGAGATTCCACACTTCCATCTGCATCCTTATTGCTTTCTACAAAGTGTCACAAGTCTTTTTATAATTTCCTTTTGATTGTTGACTTCTTTATATTTTGACTTCTTCTGGGTCTCTTCAAATTTGATTATGATTTCGGCTTATCTACCAGTTGTTACTTATATAATAACTTCCACAGGAATTGTTACCAAGGATTGTCAACATCATTTTTTCATGTGTATTGCGTGACTTGTAGTCATTGTGATATCAATCCTTATCTTGTTATTCTTCCATAGGTATTGTTTCACTTGAACATATTATATTCTAAGAAATATATATGCATGATATGTACAAAAACTATGTAAACATGGTATGTACAAGAACTTTGAAGAATATTTTTACCTTGACTTAGAAGAAGAAATATGCTTCATCTTGTTTGACTTTCTTTGAGGGTTCCTTTTCTTCGGAAACTGTTGCTTCATGTGTTTCCTTCCTTTTCTTTAACTCAAGACAATGATTATTTTAGTGACCATATTTTCAACACTTGAAGCATTGAATTTTTGACATATCATTCTCTTGATTTGGTTTCTTCCTTGAGTCAAACTTCTTTTTATTTCTGGATTTCTTGGACTTTGTTGTGTAGGATTGATCATCATCTTTCCTTTGGAATTTCTCTTTTGCACTAATCCTTGATTCTTCTTGTGCACAACAAGTCCAAATTTCTTCAAATGTGGGATACTCCTTTCTTGTGTTCATGCTTGTGAAAAATGCATCCCATGTCTTGGGAAGGCCATTGGGTACTACATTTACCAGTTCCTTCTTTGAAATGATTTCTTCAATAACTTGTAGTTGATATATTAACTAAGATATTCTCACAAGGTATGATGTTATGTTGTCATCATCATTCATTTTCATGTCACACAACTCATTCTTCAAACTCATTACTTGTCCAATGTTTTTGACTGAGAAGAGACTAGTTAGGGAATCGTACATCTTCTTAGATGAGTCAAGATGAGAGATGTAGGGTATCAAGTGGTCTTGTACAAAGTACACTATGATACTCATGGAATTGATGTCATTGTCCGTGAACTTCTCCATAATTGCAATGTTATGAGGTTCCTTTTCTTTTCCTTCTTCAAACTGTGGTTCCACGATCTCTCATTTCACGATATCCAACACTTTATTCTTGGCAAGGATGAGGTCAATCCTTGTCTTCCATGCTCTTAAGTTAGAAGCCCCTTCTAACTTGTTTTCTAACTTCATAGAGTAAGTCATGTCTGCTTTGACTTGGACTTGGTCAACCTTTGACTTTGAAAAACAAACTAAAACTTGACATCTTAGCTTGTTGAGAGTGCCAGTAAGTGTGCTAAGTTAGGGAACACTAGGCTATCTAGAAATTAGGTCAATCTCTTCACTTAAGGTGCATCAACAAGAGGGTTAGGGTTTTGTTTCTGCAACAAAAAACTTTGACAACAACTGCAACTGTAACTGAGCAAATCCTCCCAATCCATCTTCCAACGATTAGACTCTCCAAAGATAGTGTGGGCCCATAATCTGTTAGAAAAATAGGTGTGATTGTTTAACCATAGACAATATAGCAATATTGTCACCCAACCATAGGTTGAAGCCACCCCCGATCACCTTAACCTTGATAGAGAATAATTCTAGAAGAAAAACCTATGCCTAATAGCCAATCAATGAAGTGTACCTCTCTCCGGAGCTAGAGAACAAGGCATAAAGTCCAAAGCATAACCAAGAGAAATTCCAAGCCTAAAACCGAAAATACAGGTTGCAGTAGCTGCAATTGCAGCTACTCTTCAATCTTGCGCACTTACTAAATTTCTGTAGTGCACACTAAATTTTTGCAGTTGTGAGCTGTATATGTCCAAATGAGCTCTGACATCCTATATTTGTACTGCTCTTTCTTAGTTGTCTAGTCCAACTTCTCTTTCTAGAGGCTAAAAACTCAACATTAATTATTTTCTTTAGCCAACTTGTCTTCTAGGGTTATGTTCAATGCTTTAGGGTTTCTTCTTGCTTCTCATAATATTATATTCTTTTCAGGGTTACACGTGGAGGGTAATACCTCCCACAAATACCATAATATCAATACATGCTTCACTAAAGGGCTCACAATCCTATTGTCATTATCATTCATGTGTACATGGAAATATTCTCTTTTGATATGATCCATTTCCGGAAGGAAATATAATCAATGATGTAAATCCTCCTAGGCCCTCTATGGATCCATCATTGCCTCTAAAATAGCCTCATTAGAGGGAAGTACCGTCTCAAGACAATCAGGAGAATGAGAAGAGTCTGTTACCCATATGAGTGTTGAAAGATCATTAACATCCTTTGTCTGAAGAGGAGTTGGATATGAGTCCGTAGTGGCCTTTTGAATGGCCTAATAGGAAATCTATGTTGTAGACAATGACCTTGCCATTCCTGCATGCTTGATCCCTTCTACTAAACTGGACGGGGACAGTAGAATCCAAGGATCTTCAAAATATTTCATTTAAAAATGGTTTACTTGGGACATGGGAGTCGTTGAATCTCATGAGCTCGAGCTATCTGGAGTGGAGCTAATGTACGAGATTGGCATTGGGATATTAAAAGTTCCCATCAACTAAGAATACATCTTGATGCCAATAATTTTGGTCACCGTCTATTAACGACACAATAGATTCTAGTTGTGTAGTTGAATCTGAATGACTAAAAGACAACTCGTCAATTGTCATGATTTTTCCTTCATGAGGAAAATAAATAACTCGAAAAAAAAAAAAGATACAACAACATTCATGGCATAAGTTCAATTGCAACCTAAAAAGAGGTTGCAGTCGAGCAGAGTGTCGACTACTTCCACTTCAACGTACATGGTTTTTCCTCCCAATTGTAGATCCAAAGTTGAGAAAAAGAAGGGATCTGAAGAATCTCTTTCTATAGATTAAAAGACCTCCAAGGAAGAAGGAGGGGATGTGTACTTGGATTCTTCAAACACACATGTAGATAATGAGGCATGGTCTGTTGAATCAGGTCCATCCTTTCATATGACTCTCCACAGGGAGTGGTTCTGTGAATATGAAAGGTATGATGGAGGTAATTCTTTCCTAGGTGATGACTCGACAACTAGAATCATAGGTCAAGGAAAAGTCAAGTTGAGGCACATAGATGGAAGGTTTAGAACACTACCTGTTGTTATGCACATCCAAGGATTGGCCATAAATTTGATTTTTGTAAGCAAAATGGACGATGCACGGGTTAAAATAATATTTGAAAAGGAAACCTGCAGGATGGTTTGAGGAACAATGGTGTTGTTGAAGGGAGTTCGGTTTGGAACTCTATATAAGTCGCAAGGAAGCACTATTAATTATGGGTGTAATAGTTTCATTTTTCATGATATTGGAGTTGAAGAAGAAATAACTCTTACAGTCTCTGGAGAAAAGGTTATATTGTGGCATCAAAGACTGGGGCATATCAGAGAGAAGGGTCTTCTAGTACACGATAAAGGTATGTCTAAATGCTCTATGGATTTTGATTTATGCGAACATTGTGTATATGGGAAGCAGAATCGGGTAAGATTTCTCTCTGTTGCAATGAGGGCAGGAGGATTTTTACAGCTAGTTCATAATGATGTGTTTAGACCTATATTGGTTCCATCATTGGGAAAATTAGTGTACTATGTCTCATTTATAGATGACTTCTCGAGGAATACTTGGACATATTTCCTCAGGAAGAAATCTGAAGTTTTTGACAAGTTTAAATATTTTAAGGCTATTGTGAGAATCAAACAACGAAAATAGTTAAGGTGTTGAGGATAGATAATGGTAGGGAGTTCTACGAGAATGAATTTGAAGAATTCTATAAGAAGTGTGGTATAGAAAGGCATAAGAATACTCCATATACACCTCAATAGAATGGAGTTGCAAAAAGGATGAACAAGATGCTAATGGAAAATTCAAGGTGCGTGCTTAGTGGTGTCGGGTTAGGGCAAGAATTCTAGGCAGAGGCAGTGGATAATGCATGTTATGTGGTCAAAAAATCACCCTCATCAGTGTTGGATGACAATAATCCACAAGAGGTATGGACCGGTAAGAAACCTTCTCTCACACATCTCAAGGTATTTGGGTGTGAGGCCTATGTTCATGTTCCAAAGGAAAACATGAGTAAGCTAGATAAGAAGACTGAAAAAGTGTATCTTTATTGGGTATAAAGATGGTCTCAAATGTTATAAGATTTGGAACCCAAAAACTAAGAAGGTTGTGTATTTCCTAGATGTGGTATTTAGAGAAATGAAGAATGTTGTTAAACAAGAAGTCCTACCAAGTAAGGAAGAACCATAGAAAATATAGTTTGATTTAAAGGATGATGAACCAAACTCTACAGAAGAACATGAATAAGAAGAAGAAGATCATCATACTCCAGTATTGAGGAAATCAATTCGAGAAAAGAAGGTTGCCAAAAAGGTATACTCCATCTGATTTCCGTTCAAATTTTGCATTGTCTATTACTGATGATTATCCTAGAACTATAAGGGAGGCAGTGGATTCAGAGGATGGAAAGCTCTATAAAAATGCCATGGATGAAGAAATGCCAACCTTGGATAAGAATGAGGCTTAGGATCTAGTGGAGCTGTCGACTCAAAGAAATCCCATTGGTAGCAAATGGGTATTTAAAAAGAAGATGAATGTAGAAGGAAAAGTGGAGAAATACAAAGATCGGTTAAGCAAAGGGTTATTCTCAGGTTGAGGGAATTGATTTTGGTGAGATTTTTTCTCCTGTTTCCAAGTTAACCTCTATAATATTTCTATTATTTGTTGCTGCTGCATTTTTTTTTTAAGTAGAACAAATGGATGTGAAGACAACATTCCTACATGGGGATCTGGAAGAAGAAATCTATATGAAGAAACTGGAAGGATTTGTTGTGAAGGGAAAGAAGGAGTTGGTATGCAAGTTGAAAAAGCCCCTGTATGGTTTAAAACAATAGTCAAGGATGTGGTATAAAAAATTTGATACTTATATGCTGGGACCTGGCTTCACAAGATGCAAAGATGATTATTGTGTGCATTTTAAATTACTTGGCGATCATTTGATTTATTTGGTATTGTATGTGGATGACATGTTGTTGATAGGAAACAACAAGAAGATTATTCAGGATGTGAAAACTTATTTTTCCTCTAAATTTGACATGAAGGATCTCGGTGCTTCAAATTTCATTTTTGGCATGGAAATTAAAAGAGATTGGAAAAAGAGGAAACTTTGGTCAAATCAAAGAAAATATGCTTAGACAATATTGTAGAGGTTTAATATGCATGAATGTAAACCGATCAAGGTCCCTATTCTTGTTGGTGTAAATTTATTTGCAGATAAATGTCCCAAGACATAGGAAGAAGAGGAAGACATGTCTCATATTCCATATATGAGTACAGTTGGCAATTTGATGTATGCAATGGCCTGTACTAGACCAGACATTTCACATGCAGTGGGACTTTTGAGCAAGTATATGTCAAAACCAGAGAAGGAGCATTGGACAATAGTAAAAAAGGGTTTTCAGGTATTTGCGTGGCACTGCTAGCTATGGATTGTTCTAATAAGGAAGACCAAGATTGGACAGAGTGTTGGAATTACATGGTTTTTTGGATGTAGACTGGGCTGGAGATCTGGATTGTAGGAGATCTACAAGCGGGTATGTGTTTAACCTGTTTGGAGGAGCAATCAGTTGGATGAGAAAAAGATAGGTTGTATAGGAACTTTCAACTACAACAGATGAATACATGGAAACTACTCTTGCAAGTAAGGAAGAAATATCGTTACAAAGATTGTGTTCAGAGATTGGGTTGGTACAACAAACTGTAAGGATAGATTGTGACAGTTAGAGTGCAATTTTTCTGGCAAAGAACCCGACTTATCATTCAAAGACAAAGCATATTGATATTCAATATCACTTTGTGAGAGACATGGTTGAAGAAAATAAAGTGTTGGTGATGAAGGTGGACACTTTGAAGAATGTTGCAGATTCATTAACAAAATCTGTGAGCACTAAGAAGTTCTCCCGGTGTAGAGGATCCATGGGCATTGCTACCCTAGATTGTTGACTATGTACCCATGTAACCCCCTATATGCAAAGAAAACAACAAGTGGGAGAATGTTGGGTATGTGTTATATTCTTTGAATGACTAGATGTAGCATCTGCTATGTTGCGTCGGGCACACAAGGGGGGTTGAGAAAACAAATTCCTTGTTTTTTGTGTCACCTCGATTTTTGTGTCCATTGTTGGGCAGTTTTTTGGCACATGGTTTTCTATTTATGGTTAAGTAATTAGGGTTTTTGACTAATATAGGTCATTGGGTTAGGGTTTAGGATGTCGCTTGCTCCTATATGTATATTTTATTATAAACAACGTATCACTATGCATGAATACATAATATTCTAGTTTTCTCGACTTGGGTTTCCAGGGGAAAATCTCTGTGTAATGTGTGTATTTTCCATTGTAAATTTTATGTTCTTTTATTGAAAATCCGTTTGCAGTAAAATATTGTACAAGGTTAAAGTCTACACTTGGGGCATTTGTGAGTGAGTTGATTTTCCTTGCAAATATTACAAGGAAACTTAACCTTCCTCTTTTCCTTATTTCCCTCACCAAAACTAGATTTTGGTTTATTAGCATTCTTATTATTATTTCCCCCTCCCTTTTTGTCCTTACCCTTTTTCTTCCTTCCAGGTTGTTGGGTACCTTTTGGGTTCATCGTTTGCACAATGTGTACATATGACGTTTGAGAGGGGGCGGTCAAAACAAGATCATGACTAGCCCATAAGCTTGGATTGAGAGTTATATCATTTGATTTGAGACCAAGTCTTCGGGTGATATTTGCACAAAATCAACATTGTCATCATCATGAGGTCTGAGACTCAGTTTGGCAGCGTCAGTATTTGACCGCAGTGCATCCAGAATGATCTCATAGAGGACCCCATATTGAGAGTAAATCATATCTAGTTGTTGGGCCCTAAATATAACTTCTTCCTTTGTAGATTTTATAATCAAAATGTCACTTCCATGCATCTTGAATGATGTCCTACTCATTCATAAATCTTCCAACCCTTTTTGATGGAGTTCTTCTCAAAAAACAACTTTTTGTATGGTATATGTAATGTCCCCAAGGCCGAGCCCTGTTGTAAATCATACTTGTGAAATGAATTGTAAATATGTTATATAGGCTAGTGAGCCAAGTATAAATAAGCTGGTGGGCTTATGGGATTGTTAGGCCAGAGAGCCTAAGAGTTGAAGGCCAAGAGCCTGAGTTTGTACAAGTATCAATGTAGAACATTAATAAAAAATACAAACACCGCCGCGTACAGACCGACCACGACGAATGAGTGATGGGGGACTAAGCTTCCACATAGTGGGCAAGGGATTAGGGGCTGAAAGGTGGAAAAAGGGACTAAGTGTTGATCCTAGGGGCTAATCCTAGGGACTTAAGTCCTTGGGGAATAATATTTTAATATTATTCCAAAAGACATGTGAATATTATGTTTTTACCCTAAGTTCTTTTGTATTGACATGTGACTTCCAAATGGTGGAAGGAACGTGTGTTGATGGAACACATGCAGTTTCATGGCTGACAATTGTCAACCCAGGTGCATGCAAATAAAATGGCTGAGATGAGCCGTGGTGGGGGTTCCTCCACCATTCGACCCTCGATTTCCTGTGCGTGAACATGTCCGACCTCTGCAAGAGACCTCTTGCAATTCAGAAACCGTGGGAGATAGCCTGTGTTGTTCTCTAGAAAGACGATGCATCCTTTGTTGGAGAAGATCGAGCCCGTGTGTGGAATCTCTGTCCCAAAGCCATAACTGTGAGACCATCCTGTCATTGTTAAGCCTGTTTGGAAAGCCCGTGTTTGTTTTCCCCATTGACTGTTGTGGCCACGCAGTGATGGACATAGTGTGGCTTGTTGGCCAATTGTAAAACACTCTCTCTAGGTGAGAGAGGTGTGAGAAGTTGTAAGAACAGGTTGCTTGGCCTGTGAGTGAATCTCTCCAGGTGAGAGAGTGCGCAGAGGAAGGAGAGAACTCATGGAAGGAACCCTGTAGTTGCCACAGAGCTCGAAAACTTCCGGTCCAGTCTATTGCTGAAATCCAAGGCAAGGGAGGTTAGCATCCGAAGGACTGTCTAGGTGATAGAGAAGGTGTATACTCCTGGGGTGGAACAAGCATGTGGGGAAGGAGAGTTTCTGGGAAGTGGGTATGAGGGGTTCCTAGGAGAGAATCCCTTCCTTGTGACTGTGTTTATTTCCTGTAACCTTAGCCTAGCCTAGGATTCCTTGCCTTGGGGTGGATCTTAGTCCCAGCTCGAGGGTGACCTACTGCTGAGCTTGATGAGCAACATGGTCTAAGGCTGGGAGGTTCGTGGAAGGCCTGCACCTGGTTGGTGGAACTACCACTGTTTCAAAGATAAGTACCATATGATGCTTTAATTATGTTTCTACATGATTGTGTATTTATATTATCATGTATTCCACTGTGCAAACGATTTAATGTGAAAGCCATTGATTATTTATAAGTAGTAATTCTTATGGTTATTCTGAGTTTAATGTGTTTAACCTGTTTTAAATGCATTTTGTTTATATAATTAAGTGTGAGTATTGTCATTCCGCGAAGTAGCGTCTGCTCGACAGTGGAAGAGGGTGTTATAGTATGGTATCAGAGCGTCACAGTAACAAAAAGGGTGTTACAGTATGGTATCAGAGCGTCATAGTAACAAAAAGGGTGTTACAATATAGTATCAGAGCCAAGGTTTCGACGTTGAGCCTAGATGGGCCAGTTGAGTGGTCTTTGGACTAAGAGTTTGAGGAGGAATTGTGTCTAAAGGACCAATTTCAGACCTTTGAGTGCTCCTGAGTGCCAAGGAGATTACTTGACTATGTTACAAAGCTCAGGAGGTGTAGCGGTATTATAAAACTGTAGTCATTGTGGTATATGGCTACAGAGAGAGAGAGCTCAACACATGAAGTGTTAGAGCCGTCGGATCTGTTTGGGGGAAAGAAGAACCCTCGTGACCGTCATATCTGGAAAAACATGCGTAGGGTTTAAAAACCCTTTGGAGTTGCACAGGAACGTGGAAATCGCAATACATGAAAC
This sequence comes from Picea glauca, assembly GCA_000966675.3. Classification (NCBI taxonomy): domain Eukaryota; kingdom Viridiplantae; phylum Streptophyta; class Pinopsida; order Pinales; family Pinaceae; genus Picea; species Picea glauca. Next base: position 125,021 of record JZKD02S1638245.1, read on the forward strand.
CCCGAATTTGTTGGGACCGTCCATCGGGGGGGACACGTGGCTGCCAGATGACGTTTTGGCACCCGAGAAACCAAAAGGGAAGAACCTTGTTTTCGCAAGTCACGAAATAGCGAAACCCGAAAGTCTGAAATGATCTACAGCGTAGATCGTAAGATAGGAACTTGAACATTGGATCAAGTGGAGGGGTAGACAGTAATTTTGGAAATTTGGCAAACGGAAGTCGAGATGTGCGAACTCCCGATGCCTGAAACCCTGAAACGCCAAAAAGATCTACGCTGTAGATCTGAGAGAAGTATAACCATTGGGTTTTGCTTGGAATGGACGTGGGCACATGGATGTGTACCACATGACAGTGAGGCGAGAAGATAGGTGAGAGTGGTGCGACCCGATGATGTCACTGAAGGTGACGTGGACCCTCCTGAACATGCCACGCACCACTGTGGTTAAGGTCGACAGCTGTGATGTGGGCCCAAAGATTAAAGTAAATCGAAATTTCAGAAGTCAGGGGTTGGAAAGGAAAGCAAGTCTAGAAGACTCAAGGACCGAAACCCCAAAACCCGAAGTCCCAAATTCCTGAAAACTTCAGAGATGGAGAAACCGTAGCATATTTTAAGGGTGACAGCTATGCTGTGGGCCCGGAGAGTAAGGAAAAATGAATTTTCAGAGTTCGGGGATTGTAGCGATAAGAAGTTGGGAGTCACTGCAACGTGAACTCCCAGGTACCGAAGACCCAAAAACCCGAAAGAAGGTATGAGAGCCTCGTGGGCTGAGACCCCAAAACCAGAAGTCCCGAAACCGAATGTGTGAGCCTCTTGGACAAAAAAACCCCGAAACCCGAAGTCTTGAATTCTTGAAATTTGCGGAGCCGACAGAGCTCAAAAAACTTTGTGAAGTCAAAACGTTTTCTCACTCACGTTGGTTTATGATTATTGTGATTTTATTAAGGGTTTAAGGCCTGACAAACTTTGGATGACTACACGTTGTGTGTGCAGAGTTCAACCAGTGTCTGGACAACCAAAAACTGACGCCGAATATGGAATTGGAAGAAGTGCGGATTGCCTTTGAATCAGAGGATGAAAGAGAAGGAAGGGATTTCAACCTAGGATTCGAAGGATCAAACTCCAATGGGCATGGAAGAGAATTATATAAGGAAGGGCACATAATGAAAATCATTGAAAGATTGCAGAGAGATTCCCAGGCTCGCTGAGATGATAGCCAAAAGCTCATGAAAGTCAGGGATCGACGGGGTGAATTCAACTTAAAAATGTTGAAGAGCCTGGAAAGAATTGAAAGGAAATTGGAGAAAGGGAGTGATTCAAGCAAGACAGAGAGTTGTAGGACCCCTGAGAGGAAAATAAGATCAAGAAGTGTCAGGAACCCTGAGAGGAGAAGAAGATCGAAGAGTGGTTGCAAACATCATCGTCGCTCCCCAAAGAATTCCAGTAGGGAGGCACACAGTTGTTCAAGCCCGTCCCCTACCAGGAAAAACCAAAAATCTAGAGTGGATGAATTGAAGGGGGAGATGAACAAGATCAAGCCTCTAACGTTTGATGGCAAACACAAGAAAGAGGAAGATGTTGAAACATGGTTGCTTGGCATGAAGAAATATTTCCAACTGTAGAATTATTCCACTCATGCAGAAGGAAGGATTGCGATGTACTAGCTAAAAGTAAAAGCATCCATGTGGTGGGATCAGTTTGTGCGATTGCAACACATCAGAGAGAAATATATCACTTGGAAGGAGTTCAAGAGGTATTTCGAGAAGAAATACCTGACCAAAAGATACTATGACAAAAAGATGAAGGAGTTTTTCGAACTCAAGTTGGGCAGCATGACCATCGATGAATACAAATGAAGGTTTTTGGAACTATTGAATTATGTTTCGTTTATCAAAGATAAGGCTATCAAGATTCAGAGATATCTGAGTGGACTTCCACCTTCCATTAGTGACAAGATTCAGTATGATGATCCTAAGAATATGGAAGAAACAATATGAAGGGATAAATTCTTATATGAACAACAAAGAAGGCTTGGGATGATCAGAAGAAGTTTATGAAAGAGCAGAGGCAGAAGGGAGACAAGCCTCCCTTTTTCAAAAACAGTCCTTAGGGACAACCATCTTTCAGAGAGCCCAAGAGGGCTGAAGTGGGTGAGCAAATTCCCAGACCGCCGCCTATGGAGTGTTGGGGCTGTAAAGGGAACCATAGGTACAAGGACTTCCCCCACAGAAAAGATACAGCAAGAACCGCCCACAATTTTCAACAAGCTGAAACAATGGAGGATATGGGTAGGAGGATGCCAAGGATCTACGCAGCCCTAGATAACAAGCAAGTTGAATTTCAATCACACATGATTGAAGTGGAAGGTATGATTAACAACCGACCATTTATTATTTTAATTGATTCTGGGGCTAGCCATAGTTATGTAGATCCTAGGGTGGTGGAAAGTTTGCATTTATCAAGAAGCAAACATGAAAAGTCTTGGTTAGTGCAGGTGGATACAAGAACCAAGAGGAAGGTCACTGAGTTGATTAAGTCATGTTCCGTAGACATGGGTGGATTGAGCACTAAGGCTGAATTGAATATTATGCCTTTAGGCTCTTATGACTGCTTAATTGGGATGGGCTGGTTGGACCAGCACCATGCCCTTCTGGACTGTTGTAATAAGAGGTTTACATGCCTGGATGAGGAGGGAAACCAGAAAATAGTCCAAGGAATTCCCAGAGTCGTGACTGTTAGAGAAATGTCAGCCATGCAGTTGAAGAAGTGCTACAAGAAAGGCTATCAATTATTTTCATCTTGTGTAGAAGAAGCATCCAGGGATGCAATCTCAAAGATTGGAGACCATGAGGTACTCACAGAATTTAAGGACGTATTTCAGGAGGTACCTGGACTACCTTCGAAGAGAGACATTGATTTTTCTATAAATTTGATGCCTGGAGCAGCTCCAGTTTCGAAAGCTCCTTATAGAATGAGTACGCCAGAGCTGAAAGAGTTACAATTGCAGATCGAAGAGATTCTAAAGAAGGGGTACATTCACCCAAGTGTGTCACCTTGGGGTGCCCCGGTCCTATTCGTGAAGAAGAAGGACATAACTATGAGGCTGTGCATTGATTTCCGACAGTTGAACAAGGTAATTGTCAAGAACAAGTATCCTCTGCCGAGGATCGAGGATCTTTTCGATTAGTTGAAGGGTGCAAAAATATTTTCGAAGATAGATCTCAGATCAGGATATCACCGAGTAAGAATAAAGGATGAGGATACTAGCAATACCACCTTTAGAACAAGGTACGGTCATTACGAGTTCACAATGGTGTTGTTTGGACTATCAAACGCACCTGTTGTTTTTATTTGCTTGATGAATGGTGTATTCAGGAACTATTTAGACAGGTTTGTCATAGTCTTCCTGGATGACATCTTGGTGTATTCCAAGTCAGAGGAAGAGCATGAACAACACCTGAGGATGGTGCTGCAAGTGTTGAGAGGACACCAACTGTACGCCAAATTGAGCAAATGCTCATTTTATCAAAGGCAGATCCATTACTTGGGACACATTATTTCAGAAGAAGGGATCGTTGTGGATCCTGAGAAGGTTGAGGCCATTCAAGAATGGTCAGCGCCAAGGAATGTGGCAGAAGTTAGATCCTTTATGGGTCTGGCAGGTTACTACAGAAGGTTTATAACAAGATTCTCAAAGATAGCTCACCCTATAACTTCCTTGCAAAGGAAGGAGAAAAAGTTTCAGTGGACTGAAGAGTGTGAAAAGATTTTCCAGCGATTGAAGCAACTATTAACAAGCGCTCCAATCCTGGGAATTGCAAATCCAAATATGGATTTTGTGGTGTGCATAGATGCGTGTAAGGAAGGGTTGGTAGGAGTTCTCAGCCAAGATGGATTTGTAATCTGTTATGAGTCCAGGAAGCTGAAAGAGCATGAAAAGAATTATGCCACTCACGATTTGGAGCTGGCAACAATCATCCACGCTCTCAGGAAATGGATACATTACCTCATGGGAAGAAGATTTGAATTGAGAACAGACCACCACGGTCTGAAATATTTGTCTGATCAGACGAATTTAAATGCTAGGCAGAGTAGGTGGCTGGAGTTTTTGTGCGAATACAACTTTGATATCAAGTGTATCAAAGGGAAGGAAAATAAGGTGGCCGATGCACTCAACAGAAAAGTGAATGACTTACATGCTACAACCATTAGCATGTACAGGACTGATATTAAAGATATAATTTTGGAAGTTGCAAATGCAGATTTGTAGTACATAGATTTGGTAGCAAAGCTACAACAGAGTGAAAGGTCACAGAAAGAGGAAAACTACATCTTGGAAGCTGATGGATTACTTATGTATAAGGATAGAGTGTATATACCCAATGTCCAGGAATTGAAACTTGCAATTCTAAAAGAAATGCATAATGTGACGTATGCTGGACACCTTGTATATCAGAAGACTGTGGCAGCAGTCAAAATACGTTACTTTTGGCCGGGTATGAAGAGAGAGATCGTTGAATACATCGCCAGATGTATGGAGTGCTAGAAAGTTAGGACTGAGCATAGGCACCCAACAGGGTTGCTGCAGCCTTTGCCCATTCCTGAGTGGAAGTGGGAAGTGGTGACCATGGATTTTATTACAGGATTGCCCATAAAAAACAAGCAGCACGATTCGATCATGGTTGTGGTGGACAAGCTTACAAAAGTTGCCCATTTTAATCCACTGAAAACCACTCACAAGGTAGTAGATGTTGCTGATATCTTCTTAAAAGAAGTGGCACACTTGCACGAAATTCCTAAGACGATTGTGTTTTATAGGGACCCAAAATTCACCTCGAATTTATTGAAGGGACTGTTCAAAGGATTCATAATGAATCTGAACTTTAGTACAATGTATCATCCCGAGTCTAATGGACAGACAAAGAGGGTGAACAGAGTAATAGAGGACATGCTGAGAATGTACATGATGGAAAAACCAGCAAGATGGGAAGACCACCTGCATTTGGTAGAATTCACCTACAATAATGGGTATCATGCATCGTTGAATATGAGACCATTTGAAGCACTTTATATAAGAAAGTGAAACACTCCAGTGAGCTGGGATAATCCAGCTGACAGAGCAGTAGTTGGGCCAGAGTTGCTCAAAGAGATGGAAGACCAAATGATAAGAATTAAACAGAATTTGAAAGCTGCCCAGGATAGGCAGAAAAGTTATGCTGATAAGAATAGAACCCACAGATAATTCAAAGTGGGTGATCATGTTTTCCTGAAAGTGAAAACTAACAGGAGTTCCCTGAAGCTGGGAAGTTGCGTCAAGTTGGCAGCAAGATACTGTGGGCCTTTTTAAATCCTGGAAAGGATTGGGACAGTTGCATACATGCTTGCAATACCTGCATCTATGACTGTACATAATGTGTTTCATGTTTCACTACTTAAGAAATATATACCTGATGCTAATCATGTCATCGATTGGAATGTGATTCAGGTGGAACTAGAAGGTGTCCTACAAGTGCATCATGTGCGCATATTGGACATGAAAAGCAAACAGCTCTGGAATTGAGCATAGAGATTGTAAAGGTCCAGTGGACCTGGTACAGTCCTGAGGACGCGACATGGGAACATAAATATGTTATGCGGGTAGAGTACCTGCATCTTTTTGGAAATTTTGAAAAGCTTGCAGATGCAGTGTAAAGTTGAACCGAGGACAGTGCAAAAATAAGGGAGGGGGAATGTAATGTCCCCAAGGCCGAGCCCTGTTTTAAATCATACTTGTGAAATGAATTGTAAATATGTTATATAGGCTAGTGAGCCAAGTATATATAAGCTGGTGGGATTATGGGATTGTTAGGCCAGAGAGCCTAAGGGTTGAAGGCCAAGAGCTTGATTTTGTACAAGTATCAATGAAGAACATTAATAAAAAATACAAACACCGTCGCGTGTAGATCGACCATGATGAATGAGTGATGGGGACTAAGCTTCCACAGAGTGGGCAAGGGATTAGGGGCTAGAAGGTGGAAAAATGGACTAAGTGTTGAGCCTAGAGGCTAAGCCTAGGGACTTAAGTCCTTGGGGAATAATATTTTAATATTATTCCAAAAGACATGTGAATCTTATGTTTTTACCCTAAGTTATTTTGGATTGACATGTGACTTCCAAATGGTGGAAGGAACACATGTTGATGGAACGCATGCAGTTTCATGGGTGACAAGTGTCAACCCAAGTGCATGCAAATAAAATGAATGAGATGAGCTATGGTGGGGGTTCCTCCACCATTCGACCCTCGATTGCCTATGCGTGAACCCATCCGACCTCTGCAAGAAACCTCGTGCAATTATGAAACTGTGGGAGATAGCCTGTGTTGTTCTCTAGAAAGCCGATGCACCCTCTATTGGAGCAGATCGAGCCTGTGTGTGGAATATCTATCCCAAAACCATAATCGTGAGACCATCATGTCATTGTTGAGCCTGTTTGGAAAGCCCATGTATGTTTTCCCCGTTGATTGTTGTGGACACACAGTGCTGGACTGCGTGTGGCTTGTTGGCCAGTTGTACAACACTCTCTCCAGGTGAGAGAGGTGTGAGAAGTTGGAAGAACAGGTTGCTTGGCCTGTGAGCGACTCTCTCCAGGTGAGAGAGTGCGCAGAGGAAGGAGAGAACTCTTGGAAGGAACCTTGTAGCTGCCACAGAGCTTGGAGACTTCCGGTCCGGTTTGTTGCTGAAACCCAAGGCAAGGGAGGTTAGCAGCCAAATGACTATTTAGGTGACAGATAAGGTGTATACTCCTGGGGTGGAATAGGCATGTGGGGAAGGAGAGTCTGTGGGCAGGGGATATGAGGGGTTCCTAGGAGAGAATCCCTTCCTTGTGACTGTGTGCATTTCCTGTAACCTCAACCTAGCCTTGGATTCCTTGCCTTGGGGTGGAGCTTAGTCCCATCTTGGGGGTGACCTACTACTGAGCTTGATGAGAAACGCAGTCTAAGGCTGGGAGGTTCGTGGAAGGCCTGCACCTGGTTAGTGGAACTACTACTGTTTCAAAGATAAGTACCAGATGATGCTTTAATTATGTTTTTGCATGATTGTGTATTTATATTATCATGTATTCCGTTGTGCAAACAATTTAATGTGAAAGCCATTGATTATTTATAAAGTAGTAATTCTTATGGTTATTCTGAATTTAATGTGTTTAACTTGTTTTAAATGCATGTTGTTTATATAATTAAGTGTGAGTATTGTCATTCCGCGAAGTAGCGCCTGCCCGACAGTGGAAGAGGGTGTTACAGTATGGTATCAGAGTGTCATAGTAACAAAAAGGGTGTTACAGTAACAAAAAGGGTGTTATAGTAGACACGCCCTGTTGAATATGAAGAGCGTGTACATACATTGGATGCATACTTTAAATCCTGTGTACATATGCTTGCTGCACTATTGAAAGCACACGTGTACTCTTAAAAGTGACAAAAAATATAAAATCTATGCTCTTCGACGGAGTTTACGAGCTATCTTAGGTTTTGAAACCATATTACCTCCTATATCCTTTCTGGTAATGAATAAACCATCATTTTCTCATATAAATAGGGCCCTAGGGGGATCATTTGGATATATCAAACTAGAGGCAAGAGAACTCTGCCAAATTGTTTCCCTTGTATTCCAAGATTTCTGCATTCTCCTTTGAGTTTCATCCTCAACATTCCCTTCCATCCATCCTCCTTACACCATCCATCCCTTTCCATTATATTGTCTTGTTGGTGGTGAGGATTTTATTGGGAATAGTGCACTTGGAGACAAAGTAGAGGAACCCAAGCGAGGTTAGTGGAGTGACGCCAACAAAATTCAGGTTGTAACTTCCAATTTTTTTTTATTAATAAAAGAGAAAAGTTCTTGTCCCAGATCTTTATGTCTATGTGTTTATGTTTATGAATCTTTTCATGAATAACTAAATCTTTATATAATATTGATAATTAAGCATACATTGTCCTAGTTTGTTCTATAAAATTGTCTTAGGCCATCTTTAGGAGGAGGCATGCAATCGTGGAACATACAACAATTGGAAGGGATCGACATCATTCGTAAGGAATTAAGGTACAAATTTATATCTTCCTTCTCTTCCCTTAATTATCGCAAGGTCATGTTTGGTTTGGGTAGAATAAAACATTTTCTGTCTTTTAGGGTGTCAAGGCTCTACCTAGTCACTAGACCCAGATTAGGGGATATTCCACATAGAAGAATTGGTGGCTCCACTGGGGAGTCTCTCTAGGGTCTTGTTAATATATCTTTATTTGGCTTGAGTTTCTATTTTTTGTTGACTGTTCTGAGTCTGTTTGGGTTTCTAGTCACCTTTCAGGTGCTTACCAACTTCCATGATCTAGGTGGTATGTATGAATATATATCTTTTTTGAGAATTTTCAATAGTGTACGCGCCTTGTTCTATACCCAACCCACATACATACACGTTTTTTCTTTATACACAGCCCGCACACATATTCAGAATGACTGTACACAGTACGCTTGCCTGTCACTTTGAAAAGTATTTTCAAAATATTTTCTTTTCTTTTAGGAAATCTTTGGTTCCTCAGGTCTTCCTGAGTTACATAGGACTCTATTGGTTGTGGTTTGTCTAGGTTCAAGGCTTTGATTGTTTATGAAATAACAAAAAAAAACCTCTTGTATAGTTTTTTTGGTTTATTTTTAGCTTGAATTTGTTGGCCATGAATTGTGTGTTCTGCGGTTTCTTTTAGCCTCTTTTGTTAGTTTTTCTTTGATTGAGAAAAAAAAAACCTTGTTTTTATGCTAGTTCGGTATCTTTCTTTATTTCTTTGCATTGTTATTTGAAAAATAAAAAGAAATTAGCATAGGGTTGTGTTTTATTCTCATCCTGAAAACATTTCAAAAGAAAAAATAAGAAAGAAAATCCTTTCATTTTCTCTTTTGTTTCACTCGAAAGTTGCATTGTGCATTTTGAATGGAAAGGAGAAAAGATTGCATCTTTAGGTCTGAAGGATTGTTCATGCATTTTCTTTCTTGAAACTATTTTTCATTTGAAGGATTAGTGTAAAGTTTTATTTTCCAGTGTTCTTATAAGTTTCATTTTTACAAGAGTCAAACAACATCAGTTGCACTTCCACATCTTTTGCGTAAAATCAAACCACTAAAATGAACGCTTAATATTAAAATCTATTAGACCTTTTTATTTATAGGGTACACCAATTAGACTAGGATTTAGGGCCTTGGATTAGGTGTGGAGAAGAAACTCTTCGAGGAAACTTAAATAAAATTAAGAGTCTGAGATAGGGACTGTAGAAGTCCATAGTCATAAAAGTTAGCCGTGACCACCCTCTAACACAGGGAATAAACACGAGGTCATGGGAAAAAAGGTAGAGGATATAGCCCCTCCAAAGTCGGACTAAGCATAGTGGGGATCGTATTTTGAGGGCCATTCTTGGGTTTCCAGTTATTGCATTTGACTACAGAGCTTCATGGAACTCAAATCCATTCGAGATTCTCAGTTGTCTTCCAGACCATTTTCTTTTTCTACCCTTGAAAGGCTTCAAACATAGTTATCCTGCTCATACGATCTGCCCGATTGTCAACTGTACCCGCATGGTGACTGACTGCATGTTGGCAAGCTAGTTTCCTTTTATAGGGACTCACAAAGGTGATTGTGGGGATATACCGTGGTACCTAAGATAGACATCAGATCATGCTTTGCAGAGTATACCCGGAGGGTGTTTCCGTGTTCGAGTTACACTTGCATGGGTAAGTTTCTCTAGTGTTGGTTGGCGTAACTGTTCTTTCTTCCATTCTCTCGATTGCTTGATTTTCCTTTAGGGACATTTTAGTGGTGTGCTATGTGATCCTTAGTTTTCCATAGCGAGTTAGTCATTCATTTCTTTGGGTCTCTAACCTAAGGTGGTAGACCACCCACTTTGTCGGTCGTGAGGAATTTTGGGTATTCCACTTAGAAAAGTGGAGTTGCCTCCTTATAGGCGTATATTTGTGTACCACTGATTTACCAGAGTCAATGTGTGAGACTTTTATGAACTTGAACAATCATGCAAAGGAAGAAACTGTTCATAATATCTTCATGGCCAAAGTTACCGATGATACCAACCAAGGAACCCCTTCACAAGGGGATTCTTCTGATTTCCCTATTTTTGGAAACATTAGTGTCCTTTTGATGGCCACTTTGTACATTCCTGGGTTGAATCTGGGACTACTGGTTTGGTTGGGTACCATTCCAAATGTACCGAATGCTCTTGACCCTTCTTAGTTAAACACCTTATGTCATGGGCATCATGTTGACGTTCCCTCATCAACAAAGTATTCTCATCCTCCTTCTTCCTTCTCTGGTAAAAGTATATTTACTAGTAACCGGAAGTCTAAATGAAATAGAAAGAGGAAGAATAGGAAGAATAAATCACCAACCTCTGCGATTCATGTTGGATATAGGTCATCAACCTCTGCAAGTCATGTTGAATACCATCACCCAACCTATGCAAATCATGCTGGGGGGGGAACACCCTGCCTCTGCAAGTCATGCTGGGGGGGAAATTCCAGTCACTGCTAGTCATATTGGCGATAGGTTTGTAGCCTTTACGAGTCATGTTATCGACAAAACACCAACCTCTACAAATCATGTTGGAGATGAGAAACCAACCACTGCTGGTCATGTTGGAGGCATGGATAAGACGTAAGCCTAAGTTCCCTTGTAATATTTGCAAGGGAGATCACCTTAATCATATGTGCCCTGAAATTCTAGAGGCACGAAGATTATGGTCCATGTCTGCAAGCTCTTCTAATTCCGAGTCTTCTTCAGTTTCCCCACAATCTATTCATCCTTTGGTTGATGAAGTGGTCGTGTCGATGCAATCTTTGGCTGATACCACTCCTTTTTGGGGGGGTGATGTGCCTTCATCTCATGTTGTCTCGCAGGTTATTCAACCAATGGTTTAGAAAGTGGTCATGCCAATGTAATATTCGACCAATCCCACTCTTCTCTTGGAGAGTGTTGAGTCTACCAAAGTGGTCACAACGATGAAATCTTTAGTTGATCCCACTCTTCCTTTGGAGAGTGTCAAGTCTACCAAAGTGGTCGCGTCGATGCAAAGTTCGGTTGATACCACTCTTCTAATGGGGAGTGATGTGTCTACCGACTATGTTTTTAGCATTTCCAGTTTAGTACCTTCAGAAAAAGGGGGCATTCTGCTCACCTCGAGCACATGCCCTCCAGGTCATAGGATGGTTTCCTTTGATGAGAATGACCTTGTTGAGCCTCTCCTTCCTTCTTCTGGACCCTTTCAAATGAGGGTTGAAGTTAATTCAAAAAATATTTACTGATGTATTGTGGATGAAGGAACCTCCAAAAGTATTTTATCCTCCTCGACTTGAAAAGCTTTGGGCTCTCTCAAGCTTGTGTCTGCTTCGCATGAGTTGTTGGATTTTGACAGATGTAATAGTGAGTATTTGGGGATTCTTCCTCAGTTTCCTATCTTGTTAGGTGGGAATATTGTCCTTGTCGATGTTATAGTGGTGCAAGGCCCATTATATTTCAATATGCTTCTTGGGCATGATTATGTATATGCTATGAATGTTGTCGTCTCTACACTCTTCCGATGATACATTTCCCTCACAATGGAATCATTATCACTATTGACCAACTCGCATATGATAATGACCATCCTAATTCGGTGTTAGTTCAAGTCACCCCTTTATATTTTCCTAGTATTTGTGTAGAATCTACATCACCACAAGTAAATTATGTGGCGTCTTATCCTCAATGTTCAATTTCTTTTGAGAAGGAACCTGTGAAATCATGTTTGCCTTCTTGAGATATGGTCTCAACAATTGATCAGTTGGGGGAATGGGAGCCCTTGCTCCCCCCTATTGGTCCGAGTGATATTGAGTTTCCTTTTTAGTTTGATCTCATTGTTTGTAGATCCTCAATCCCTTGTGCATGTGGTTCTTCACTGGTAGACTCTTCCAGTCTTGGCCAAAACCTGCATCATCATATGAAATATGGTCAGTTTGCTTCTCCCTTTGGGATTGTCAACCCTCCTCATTTGCGTGATTTCTCAGATATTGAAATGCCTTCGAATGAATTTATCCTTGAATCCATGACTATAGATTATATATCATGGGAAGACCTACACTGTGGTTTGTGTTTTCTTTCATGTTGGGAGACTTTACAAGTTGACTATCGAAGAGACACTTGGTCATATCCTAGAAGTGGGCTCTACTTGAACCAATACTATGCATGATCCATAAGGTTATGCAGTGCCTTGTACCCTATTGTACAGTCCAAGTTTTTTGTTTTCAAGTTTTGTATTCAGTAGCACCTGTTATTTTCTGAATTTTTCTATCTATATTGGATTTATTAACTTCTGGATGAGTGTTATTGGCCTTTTATGCAGGAATTTGGAGACATTTTTTATTTGACATCTGTTCATCGTATCGGTCCATTCTAACAGGTATTGAACTCGAAACTAGCATATAGGTTAGAATTATTTGTACCTGCATTTTTTCATTATCTGTTTCCTAGTTCATTTGGCCTTAGGATCAACCCCACTGAATTGTGACACTAACCTTCCTTGTTGATTAGTGTGTCGTACTTTATGTGGTAGAGCCTTCCTTCCATGGGAATACTAGTTAGAGCCTTGTTTTCCATTTTATTTCTATGTCGAAGTAATTCATAGGCACGAGAGTCGTTTTTAGTCTTGCCGTGACTTTGTGTTGAAGCTTCATACTTCTTCTTCATTTTTCTCTGGCCTCTACTCGAGGGACCCCCCTACAGCATTGTTTGTTTCCTTTCAATCTCATTTAAACTATGAAAGTGACATCTAACAAGAATTATTTATCCTTTTCATCCTTTTTCAAATTACTTAATAAAAGGAGCCCCCCTAGAGTCTTCTTTAATCCATTTCCAAACTCTCTAAAACTGAAAATATTGTCAAGCGATCTTATTTCCCTTCACGCTCGTCAAAATGAAATTTGAACGCACAAATGTCTGGCGATAATTACCCCCTTTTTTTTGTTCGAATGGTTATTTTTTCAAAACAATTATGCCCTAGGAAATATGATTCACTAGGAGAGTTTTCTCAGGTACAAGTTTAATCCTCTTTCGAGCCTGAGGGACTAAATTTGTGAAAAAGGGCCATTCTCCCTGGTTTTGGTTTATCTCTTTTTTGGGCATTGGAGATTATTTACGAAAAAGGAAACCCTTTGGAGTCTTCTTTAAGCCATTTTTAGAATCCCTAAACAAGGAAATATCATCGAGTGACCTTGTTCCTTTCACACTCGTTAATTGGTTCAGAAGAAATATCTATTTAGCATAAGTTTACCCCTTTTTCTGGCCAATATATTACCCAAGAAAAAGGTATTCCTCGGGAGACATGTCTCATTGGGAGAGTTCTCCTAAGTTGTGTTTTATACTTTTTTGGGCTCAGGGGACTAAATTATGAAAAAGGAGATGAGTCCATAGTTAATCTCTTTTCAGACTCCTTAAAATAAAAAATATAGTCGAGTGATCTTGTCTCTCTCACACTCGTTACAATGGTTTTAAAGAGATGTCCTTTTGGTATAAGTTTAACACTTTTCTGGACCGACTGGAATGAGTATGAAAAATGAACACTTTGGCCCTAGTGACTAGAAGAGTTTTCCTTGGTATTATTTTATTCTTTTTTGGGCCTTGGAGACTAAACTGAAGGAAAAATTCACTATGGAGTCTTCCTTTAGTGTTTTTCAAACTCTCTAAAAGTGAAAAACCATCGAGATGACCTTCTCTGGGATCATAAAATTTTACATAGAACGATTCTTGTTGTGTCATGATGTAATCACATTGCATGTATCATCCTTGCTTCTTTGTCCTAATGTCGGCTTTATGTTGCTATTATTGAACCTTTAGATCATTCCTCAGGTGCAAACCTTGTAGCATTTTTTCCCTTGCGATTTGGCACCTTGACCCATGGAAGAATTTTCCCGAGTGTCATTATCCTACACATGTCCCCTTGCACTAAGAATCAATATGTTCCATGCGCCTGGAACGATTTTTCTTTCCCACGATACTCGTTCCTCATTTTTAATGTAGCATTCTTTTATTATTTTTCAAGATCGTTAAATAGGTGAAAAAGACAAAAAAATCAAATATTCCAAAAAGAGGGGATGGGGAAACATTCTCTTTTGTTGGAAACAATCTAGTCACTCTTGGACATAACACATCCTTCCATTTTCTCTTCAAGCATTGGGATATAGTATGGCCTTAGGAAGTTGTTCTCATCACATAGATTTTTGTCTTCCTCTATTTGGTTACTCTTCCAAACACATGGAGAGTTTGTGGTGCCTTCTGTGCCACAAACTTATGTCAATAACATGTTGCCTGAGTCTTTTCATTTATTGTTCTCTTGTCCAAGGGTGGTCTTGCAACCGATTCAACCATTCTGTGATAAGTCTCTTAACCTTCATGAGTCGTCCATCCCAAGAGTCTTGTCAAGTTCACATTCAAAATCAATGAAGTTATGTGCCTGATGATCGAGGTCCTCCAGTATTTCCACAACGACATGTAGAAGTCCTCAGAGTAGTGAGACTTATACTCATATTATACTCCCATATGATTTTTGAATATCTTGAAGCTATTTCTCAAGTTATGAAGCTATCATCTCCAACCGCAAGCATTGATGCCTCCTGAATATTCTTATGACATTGTATATATTTTGATGATTTTGAGATATAGATCCATTGTGTATTGTTCACGGATACACTTTATATTGGAATACGCATTGGTCATGTAGCCATGATTACTATACATGACATGGATCTGCAGTGTACTTGATTGGAAGCCATGCTTAGTTTATCCTAATCATGGGAATGCCCGCCTCAGTGATTATTTTTATCTTATTGTAGATGACACACTCGCATACACTCACTTGGGTTTACTCGACTCCAGTGCTTTCCCAATTTATTAAATATGTTGTAATGTATTTTGGCCATCAGTTGCTCCTCTGACCTCACACATTAGGGGGCATCTATTATAACTTAAAATGCCACTTCCATGCATCTTGAATGTTGGCCTACTCATTCATACATCTGCCAACCCTTTTTGATGGAGTTCTTCTCAAAAAATAACTTTTTGTATGGTATACATAATTTTTTTCATACGCAATGAACATAATTTTTTTCATACGCAAAGAACATACATACACTAGTTGAATACCTAAAATCTCGCGTACATACTTTTGCTCCACTACTGAAATCACACATGTACTCTAAAAAGTAACAAAAAAATATAAAATACATGCTTTCCAGTGGAGTGTGTAGGGTATCTTAGGTTTTGCAACCATATTACCTCATGTATCCCTTCTGGAAACGAATTAACCATCATTTTCTCATATAAATAGGGCCCTAGGGGGGTCATTTGGATATATCAAACTAGAGGCAAGAGAAGTCAGCTAAACTTTCTCTCTTGTATTCCAAGTTTTTTTCATTCTACTTTGAGTTTCATCCTTGGAATTCCCTTCCATCCACCCTCCTTATACCATCCATCCCTTTCCCTTATATTGGCTTGTTGGTGGTGAGGATTGTATTGGGAATAGTGAACTTGGAGACAAAGTAGAGGAACCCAGGAGAGGTTCGTGGACTAACGCCAACAAAATTTAGGTTGTAACTTCCAATTTTGTTATTAATAAAAGAAAAACATTCTTGTCCCGGATATTTATGTCTATGTGTTTATGTTTATGAATATTTTCATGAATAACTAACTCTTTAGATAATCTTGATAATTAAGCATACGTTTTCCTAGTTTGTTCTGTAACATCAGCTTAGGAAATCTTTGGGAGGAGGCCTACAATCATGGAACATACAAAAATCAGAAGGGATTGACATCAATCGTAAGGACTTAAGGTACACATTTATATATTCCTTATCTTCCCCTAATTATTGCAAGGTTTTGTTTGGGGTAGAATAGAACCTTTTCTGTATTTTAGGGTGTCAAGGCTATGCCTAGTCGCTAGACCTAGATTAGGGGGATTTCCCCCATAGCAGTAGTTACTCTAGAATTGGAAAAATCCTTGGATATATAGGGAAACAAGGAATTCAAAAACCTCTCCAAGAGGAACTCCGGAGGTATGGATGCCTTAATCATTCTCTTTCTCCTTTTCCACTAGTGAATATGGTTAGATATACAAGTGGTCTTATTCTTCCGAAAAATCGACAACAGATCAGTGCCAACATCGTAGCGAATTGGGAGTTGAAATTGATTGAGAAATACTAATGTCAAGTTGTGAAATGGAGGATAGGATACTGCCTTCAATTCAATATACCACTCAATAATGACTCCAGTGAGAGTACGTTGAAAGAGACATAATCAAATAGAATCATCATTCAACGAGTTAGATGAACACCACAGGTGGAAAGTCGTGACATGATCACCGATATCTTCACCAACTTTTCCTTTGAATTTGGGAATATCTGAAGGAATTTTGGTTGGTACCAATGGAAAATTAGGATCATGACACACAGGGTCATTCATCAACTTTGAAAGATCTAGAAAATTAAGATTTTTCAGGTGATCTGAAATTACCACATGAGTTTTGATACCAAATTAATCCTCAAATATCAACAAACTTTGATATAAATTCAAGCCAAAGAATCCTTAGATTCCAATTAGTTCATATGTCGATGCTAAACATCCGACCAGATTCGGGAATAAAAATGAAGATCGCCTGACTATTTGCAAAATCACATGTAGATGTCTTACTTATCCCTTTAAATAGCACGATTGTTCTTCATCATCTCAAAATTCCAAATTAGGCTTACAAAAACACAATTTTAAATATGCTCTAAAAATTCACTACTCAAATGCAGAAACAAAGTGCATTGTTGAAATCTTGGTGAAAAATCGTGCAAAATTGATATAAAATACATGAAATTTCGTCACGGTACCTCTCGACATGTTTTATAGTGTTACCTCATATGCCATGTTCCTTCGACACACATTACGAGGAAAAAAACTGCATTGAATTGTGTCTGGAGATGTGTGCCCACATTGAAATGTGTGCACAAATCCCTTGAAATGTCTGTTCACAACATTGCGTTGTGTGCCCATTAAATAGGGTGCACCCATTAACCAAATCTCAAAATTTATGGCATGCTTTAATTACATTTTGTTGCATAGTTATAACTAACCACAAATAGTGGAAA
>JZKD02S1638245.1:142746-155334 GCA_000966675.3 Picea glauca
ACTAACTCCCATGTGAATATTTATCAAGCTCCTCGTGATAGGATGTTGTTACATGTGGTTGTATACATGATCAAGGGCCAAGGGTCAAGGGCTTAGGCCCTCGACCCTTTGGCCACCCATATGGACCTTTGTATAACTTCAAATATAATATGTGCCACTATTGTGTTGAGAACCAACTCAAGGTGTAATGGTTGTGGGAGCTTTGTTATGGCGTGAATACTATGGAGGTCATGGGGTCGAACCCTGTTGACTAAACAAATATTTTGTGTAGCCATAATATTACTGGGCAATGAGGGGTTGCCACGTGGAAACCTCTCATTGGTTGAACTTGTGCCATGTGTCATTCAACCATTAGACCACTTGGATGTCACTTGTCATCATATGATTGGACCACCTAGATTTGTACCTTGCCTTGTTTAATTGAAAATTAGGTTTCACATCATCATGACACGTGTCACCCTTTGGTTGTGCCACATGGCACCCTTATCTTTCCTAGTTTGACGAAACTTTGACCAACCATAACTTTTGCATAGGAGCTATGTTTGATGCGTCGTTTGCATCAATGGAAATTTGATGTTGAGCTCTATGCATTGATTCCATTTTTAAGACAATTTGAGATGGTAAAATTTTGATCTTTTATGGATCCCCTTGGACTTCTGTGAGCGTTTTGGATCCTTTTGGATATATGTGAGTGTTCCTTAGATCCTCCTAGATCACTAAGAAGGGGAGCCTTGGTTGTTGCATTGTACTCCTACTTCCATAGGGGATACTCTCGGGTTGGTTGGAGTAAATAAACAAAGAACCTAAATTGTTACTGGCATCAAGTTGCTAGGAAGAGTTTGCCTAAAATCCAGGGTTTTTATAAGAAGATTGAAATACCCAAATGCAAGGAGGTAAGCCCCCTCCAAAATGGTTGCTGAAATGAGAAAGGTGGATCCCATTCGATACTTCGTGCATTGGGATAGATCCAAATGAGGGATTCCAAGATGATTGGAAAGGGTTTCCCCTTAGTGGCATCCTTCATGAGGGAAAAGGATTACTCCCAAACCCACTGAAGAATGTGAATGGGTTGGATGTAGATGGCATGCCGATAGATTGAATTCCACCACTCAGGGAAGGGACCCACCCCATAAAAATATTAGGATCATAGGATGGAAAAAACCCACTCCCGAGCGAGGGGTTTGAGGAAGATATATGCCCCTTGCCCCACGGGAAATATTGGAAGGGAGTAAAAGAACTCCCAACACCAACACTAGAAACTTGGGGAGTCAGTTGAGATGCAGTCGACATGTTCTACATGCAAAATGACAACATTCCAAATATAAAAGCATTAGATACCAAATGTAGTGACAAATATGCCACACTCAAAGGTTGAGTGGACCCGACTATCAATGACGTAGATTTGCTAACCGATGCAGCTATCGTGGATTGAACTATGTTTTTCACTTGGTTAGAGATATCAGGAGGAAGGATTCCTTCGGATACAATTACCAATGTGGGGTTTGCATGGACCCTTGACCTAGATACTTTTGAAGTGTCTTCCATTACGGCCCACTCGAGAGCCGAAATTTGCAAAATAATTGGATTATCAATTCCTGTTAACGAAGGAATAAACGAACCAACAAAACCTTTGACTCAGAGGTCTGATATACATGTAACCTATGATGCATAAGAGTTTGTCTCTGCATATTCAATCTCTACAAATTCAATGAGACTAACTCATACAAAAGTTCTAGTTGGATCGAGTCAACGCCTCTTAGGAGGGGGATGAGAATTTATAGCAAATTTTTCATGGGGAATAACTTGAACTCTCCGCAATCGACACAACGGTTGATCAACCACTTTAAATCAAATATTCAAGGTGCTAACCAACACACCTACCTACATCCTCTATGCATAGAGAGAACACCACTACAAAGGAAAAGACCTAAAAGATAGAAACCAAGCAAACAACTTTGTCGATATCTCGACTCAGGTGGATTAGGTCCTGAGAGCACAATATCAACAAAGTGAGGTAATTACCTTCTATATGAATGCACAATTTGATTAAGTCTCATGAACCCACGAATGAATGAGTGAGAACCAGTTACCCCGATCTCCACTAACCAGCCTTATCTGGTGCAAGTACCCTCGCTTCACGGAGAACTCTCTAATATTACTGAAACGTCTAATATGAAGTATGTCTCATGTACCACAGGAAACCCCCCACAGTCACCTCTGAGATACCTAGGAAAAGAATCTAGGGATACCAACTCACATTCATTGTCTGGGGGGTACAATTGATGGTCGAGATCGAATGTATGGGAAGGGTAACAAGTATCGAATCATTTCAAGTGTCACCTCTCACGAAGGTAAGGGCACCAGTGAAACCCCCAAATGCAATCTTTCCACTACGCTTAGTCAATATTTGGAGGGGTTATCTCCTCGGATCTCCTTCACGCGACCTATTGGCTCCAACTATACTTATGCGAAAATTGGATTTGACACTCCCTATCTAGGACTCCCATGTCTGCTTTGGTCTGGCCTTAGAGAGTTTACTCTCCACCCTAATACAAGGCCCTAGAATAAGATATTGGTGAACCCTAGAAAAAGTTACTAGTTGATTTTAGTTATTAGCATTCATTTTAATGGTTGTTTCTTAAGTAAAAAAAGAATGGATGTGAAACTTAGTGATGTGTATTGACACTTGTAGAAACAATAACAATTACACTTTGAGAATATCACTAATATGAAAATAGGCTATATTTTTCAAAAGAAAGAGGTGTAACATATAGATACTAGTGCACTTCTTCCCAGAGAAATGTTTCCTTTTCAATGCAATGCAAATGCAAATATTCCACTTTCAATGCAATGCACAATTCGATTGAAATCTACAACAACTTATGAAATGCACTAAGTTAATAAAAAATGGAACTTTTTTTCGCTTTTCACTCTATATGATAATGATGCACCCTCGAAAGTAACCCTTAATGCAAACTGAAATATTTTTGCTTTTTTGAAAAGTACAAGAGTGAATTCTGAAAGAAAACATGCATACAATGAACTTTTCTTTTTAAATGAAAATGCAAAGGGTAAGGAGGAAATTTCATAAGAACATGCTCTTACACTTACATTTATATAAGTAAATCAAGAAAATAAGAAGGTAGAAGGAAAGAAAGACCAAAAATAGATGACTTGCCACCCTATCAAGAACTATAAGAACAAGTCGGAGTGCAGTATACACTTGAAAAATATTTTTCAAGACCTAAAACCATCAAAATTCAAAAGCAACCTTGACAAAAAAAGAAAGTTGAAAAAATATTTTTGGACTTTTCTTATAATCTTGTAATAAAAGAAACAATTTTTGAAACCAAAAAGAAATTCTCAAATATTCATAGGATCCAAGAGGACCCTATAGTACCACAACCCTACTTCCAGTGATCTGAATAGAAGAGAAAACTCAAACCTAGAACATGTATGTGATTGTCCCATAGACAAGTAGTGTATGTACGTGATTGTGTACAAACAAAGTTGTGTATGTATGCATCTGTACTCAAAGGAAAATGCGTACACCCAGTAAAACTTCTCAAACTTGAGAGAAAAGGGTTTGGAAGACTCAGGAAGGATTACCAAAATTAAGAAAATGCTAGATAATGGTCAAAGACAAATAAAAAGATCTGAAAGAAATACAAACCACAAGTATCCCTAAGGACCCAAAAAGGGATAATACCTAGTGGAGTGACCAATTCTATTACAAAAAAAATGTTCTATGAATATGGGTGAGGGCCACAATAGAGCGATCCCCTAAAAGACCACTCTCAGACTCAAATCAAGTAGTCAATTGAAAATAACTATTTTGAAATAAATAACTTTCAATGGAGAGGGAAGAAAACAAACCTAGATTTCGACATTTGATGCCGATCCCACGTGAAGAATTTCGCTCCAGTACTCTTCTGCAAAAATCCTTTGAAATCTCCTGCACATAAAGAGACTAGGAACTACTAAGAGTTATTTATCTGATAATCAACTAAAGCATGATCATTACAATTTTCATAATAGATTCAAATTAGGAGATATAACATATACTAAAAACATGAATGAACATATGAAATTGGACGAGAACGAGAGATATTTTATTATGAATATCATAAAAAATTTGTTACAACCTGTAACCATTGTGGCACGGTCCCAAAACTGGGCTCCAAGTTCCTCCACCCAAGGCTAGAGATAGTCAATAATACCTCCAATACTTTGTGCTTAAACAGGTCCAAGGAAGTCAAAGGATTTCTTCCTGACAAGATAGGGAGAACACAACTTCTGAAAAAAATGGTTTCCAGATGGAAGGGACAATCTCAGACACAAGGGGAAAAGGAGACTTGCAGGATTGAATTAAAAATTCTAGCATAAGGATGCATTTCTCCGTTATTTGTTTCCTCAACCCCAAGGCTCTAATTTATATTCCTTTTTAATAGTTGGAGTAGTTAAGGATGGGATACAAGAGGTCAAGAATCTAAGGAACCTGTCAACTCCACCTGAAAAGTTGGAATTATTATTATTATTGAGCCAAATTAACATATATGTTGGTTGATAACTGGAAACCAATGTACATACGCGAGATAATATAAGGAAAGTTGTGTACATCAACCAAAATGGGATTTTTTTAAGTGTTTTTAAGGAGGAAAAGGGGGGAAATGGTCATGCAAGCATGGAAATGGATGCATCTTAGGCCAATAAGTCATCATAAGCATATGTGGTGTCAAATGACACTATAACATATGTCATTGGGTTGTAGTTTCTTAGCCAAAGGTTGAAATGTTGGCCCCGCAAATGACGAGAATTTCTAATAAAAAAAAACCATTATCAAATTGTGAAAGTTTATACAAAAATTTTGATGTGTCCTACATCACATGGAATACACCACCATTACAAACACAAAAAAAAAGACAAAATCCTTAAATATTTAACATTATTTTTTGCTTAGTGTATTTCCAAATTTCTTACACACTATCTCATTCCACCATTGATGAATCAAGCCCTATTAGTGACACTATCATCAAGGCATTTAATGCAATGAATTATAGTCTTTCTCTTCTTACATCCTTTATTATGTTTGTCTTGAGAATCCTCTCTCACATGTGACTATACTTGCATGAATAGTAAGTATTGTCTTCTATAACTTTGACATGTTTGGGAAATATTTATGTGATTCCATGAAACTAAAATTCCTACAAGTATCTTTCATGGATGTTCCCTTACAATTAACATAAAGAGTATCAACAAACACATGCAAATCTTTTAGACAAGCTTCAAAATTAAATAATGTTTTGTTTTATTTCCTCTCACATATAGTATGTTGCAGGTGTTGAAAACGTTTTTCAAGCCAATGATTTAAATTCTCTTCTCTATCACAAACATCCTATGAATAATTTCAAGGGATAAACAACCTTATAGAGTTGAAAAAAAAAAAAATGGGAAACTTTCATTCAAACTCTCTACAATGGCTTGAACATATCCCTTTTCAAAATTTTGCAACTCTCTAATGAGAAATATAAATTCAAGGTTTCCATGATTGTTTTTGTATATTAACATAATCACTATATGATCCAGATGGATTTCAGTGGCCTCCCACCTATTCCAACAGGTTCATTTTGGCAGTTTTACAATTTTTTTCCCTAGTTTTTGGGTCCCTGGCTTGCGGGGCCGTTTTGAGGCCCTAAATAACATTTTTAGGGCTTGCCACAAGCGAAAATGACCTTTGATAGATAGTAACAAAATGTGTACTTCTAAAATAAACCTTTCCAACAGGCTATCATGCGCCTAAAACATAGATCGTATGCAAAAGTTACGACCCCGAGAAGTTGATGTACTAACTTACCCAAATGGGGCCCACATGAATTTTGGTGCTTCATGTCCTAGGGTTAGGTTTTTTGGATGTATAGGGTTTTTGACATTCATGTTTATTGTAAAAATTCCTTCATAGCCTCCTTGTAATCATCTTCTTTCGAATGAGCGGAACCATCACATCTATTCTCAGAGATAAGCCGCCACCATTTGAACAAGCTTGTTTTCCGCTGCATTTTACAGTTTCATCTTATTTCATTATTGAATAGAAAACCAGTTTTACTGTATCTCTGTTATTCTGTGTTAAGCATATTTTAATAATATGTATTCATTCAGATCTCATAAAATCTAGATCACTATATTGACGTGGTATTTCTACAAATTGCAATTCATGTTTATAAACAAGTCCATCTTTATCAATAATATCTATATAACCAAATTTAGAGTTATAAAAAAGTTTAGATAAGTAACATGTGGCATTTGCAAATGTGTCATTTATTAAAACCACATTTTAAAAGTGTTTATAGTAACATTTATGTTTCCCCCTAAATCAGTAACATCAACGTACTTTTCCTAGAATGTCTTATTCAACTTATTTAGTTCACAAGTCACATCTGCAAGTATATGTATAGAAAATTGAACTGAAAATATCCTTGATTTATGATACCATGAGTCTTTCCTTTCATTGTTCCACAAAGTCAATATGGGAGGCATAAATACAACAAGACTTTCAATGCTTTTCCCTCCAAGAGCCATCTAAATCTGTGGATTTCAAGATCTTGAAGAGTTTCAAGTTGCATAAGTTCATGTGCTGCAATGAATTGACTATTTCTTTTAGTAGAATTTTGTACCCAATAATATTTATTATTTGCTATTTTCTCAACAAGTTATAATTCAAGTATTCTTTTAGAAGCATCTGATGCAACAAAAGCTTTATGAAGAGTAATGAAATGAACCCCGAAGGGATTAGGTGCATCTTTTTTAAAATAAGTAACAAATTCATTTTCATTGTTAATCATTGATGCACCATCATTTGTGGAGACTGTTATCAATCTTTTATTTGAAAGGCCCCTTGCTTCCCTTAAATCATTAATTGCATCATATATTGTTTTCTCTCTTTTATCACACACGTTTATGAGCTTTACATACTATGAAATTGGAGGTCCCAACCCTTTTGAGTCTCAAAATGTGGCATAAACCACAATGCTTTTCTCTAAACTGCATTCTGTACGTTCATCTAGTATCAACGAAAAAAAGGACTATCCGACATTTTTTGAGTTTGTACCTCTTCAAGATACTTAGACACAACAAAAATGAATACTTTTATATCCATGTGATTTTTCTATGATCTGTAGTTTTTAATCTTTGGCAAGTTTGGTTTTTGTAAAGACATTGCAAACAAACAAAGGGATTCATATTTTGAGAGGGGTCAATCTTCTTGCACAACACATTAAACTAATTTCATAGTTGTGATGACTTTTTGCTTGTTTCAAATCAACACATGTTGTGTTGTGTAATATGTTTTTATTTCCTTTCATTTCCATACAATCATTTTGCTTGTGAAATTTTATGGATGCTTGAACAACTAGTGAATCATGTTGCATGGTAGAGTAACCAATGCAATTTCTCATGGTTTGACTATTGTATGTGTTTCACAATATATGCATTCATCATTGTTTTTTCTTCATGTTTTGTCACTTTCAACCACTTATACTTAGTTTCCATTCCTCACAAAATTCTTATTTAACTTCCAATTTTCTTACAAAACTTGTGATGTAGTAGACCATCAACATAATTTTTTGATAGTAGTTTGGTTCGTTTTCATTTGAGATATTTTTTGTTGTAATAACTAAATAATATAAACGTTGAAAATAATTAGATTTTGGATAAAGTTTTGGATCTCATATTCTATCTTAATTCTCGGCCATAATGCATAACATTGACAAAATTTTATGCAAGCCACTTAAGGAAAATCGAACCCATAATCAAGATGTTAGTATGGTCATAGTCAATTGTTAGACCTTTAAAAGGCTTCAATAAGAGTGATATAATTCAAAATCTATGCCTTTTCATATGGAAGGTAGAAGGTCACACTTATGGTACTTAAATGAATTATATAGATGGATTAAGCAATTTAAAAATCCCTTATATATAAAAACAATTTTAACTGAATTTCCATGATCGAAATATCTTCCACCTCTTCCATTATTTCGATCATATAAAAACTGCAAAAGAATTAACCCATTTTTCTATTTCAATGGGAAGTGGCATGACCAATCTTTCATAACCTCACCAACTCAAAAATAAAAATGAAAAGATTGGCATCTCCATCATAAATACAAAAATAATTATATGGGGCATCTAGTAGATGCAGTGCATATCATGCCCATAATATTTTATTTCCTAATATGTATTATGTTCGTGATTAATAACTAACTTCATTTCATACAGAAACTTGGTTTGGAAACTAACATTTCTATGAGAGTAAAAATGCCTATATAGTTTGTAAACAAAAAATTGATTTGGGGTAGATTTTACATGTGAAGTGAAAGATATTGTATCTTTAGCTCCTACAATTACTTCCCCAACTCTTACAAATTCCACCTTCCCTTCCTTTCTTTGAGCTATGCAAATAAAAGTTTCTACACCATGTCGTCATGGAATTTAATATAGATAATGGCTTGATTCAACATGTTGGCTCTCGTAGACAATGCATTCACATATGACAATATAGTTGAGGCCATTACATCTCAAGATGTGTAGCCTCGCAACCTTACACCAAGTAATATAACTTGTCTATACCATAGTATGAGGAAACAAATCCAACATCGATTTCTCAAATGGTTCAATCCTTTTGGTATGGATTTGATTGTGGTTTGAAACACACCAATTTAGATCTAGGTATAACTGAGCTCTCTAATTGAACATAATGTATCACACTCAACCCTATAACCCTCATTAGGATGGTAGGGTGTACCAAATTTCTCCTTTTAACCATTGTTATAACTCTAAATCTAAGCTTGCATATCAATTTCGCTCCTCAAGATATTTCCAATGACTGTAACTACGCTCAAATCCGAGCTCTGTTTAGAAAGATATGGCCTTATAAAGATTCTAACGCATCACTCTTAGGTGACATCATCCTATACATGTGGCATCCATGTGGATCTGCTCTACATGTCCATTTGACGTGGATCTATTATTGAACCTTCGAGCACAAACCTTCAATATTTCAAAACCCACATCACTATCGGGTTCTCAATTCTTACCATTCTCTAGCTTTGCTATGATATAAATGTTGTAAGACTATCGAGATTTCCCCATCAGAGAATTCCCTTTGGAATAAACTTTTTTCCAAATTCATTGAACTTCCCAAAGTCTAAATTTTGTAACACTATTGGGCTCCATCCATCAGACTCTGTCTTTCGGGAAAACTATCCTAAATGTGATCTTCCGCATGCCTATCGGACTCACACTGTTGGGTTGTTGACATATCTTACGCATGGATTATTTCCGAAGTCCATGGCCTGTAAGGCTATCAATATTACCTCATCGAACCCGCATTTTTAGTGTGACACAACACCCCACTATAATAGAATTATGAAACCAGTTGCTCGTAACGCTTTTAGGAAATCCACTTCTCGCAAACCTCACTCCAGAAGCGGTCTTTCAAACATGCCCTCCCAAATATCGATATCCAATGGACAGTCGGGATCAAATCTCGATGCCCTATGGAAAGTCGAGATTCATCCTTGGAATTTGGTCGATCCCTCTTTACCTTTACCATTGGCAATTGCGGGTTCCACATGTACCTGACTTCCATATGGTGATGTCTGGCTCACCTGTCCCTTGTTGACATGTACCTAATGTACCTGTACCTGACTTCCATATGTTGACATCTATCACCTGAATGACATGGCACTTACGTCACCATTTTCTAACATGGATTTATTTTCCACACCTGACCCTTTTGAGGGAACATGTTTGTCTGATAGATCAGACTATCGAGATTTGTTCAATCCAAAGACTTTTGTCCATTTCGGGTTAAAAGGTGCTCACCAGTTAAATTGATCAGATGCACCTCTTCAGAGTACAAAGTCACTCTTGGACTTTTGGAATGAATCCTTTCGAACATGTTTTCCCGAGATATCTAGTGACTGAGATAGAGTATGATCGACTATCCTCATTCCTTTCGGGCTTAGAAGTGCTTGACCTTTAACGAATATTCTCCTTGTCCAAAATTTACCATAGATGGACACTTATCCTTTCCATGTGGAATACTCCTTCCATGACAATGGTTAAGGTTCCACTATAAGGTTCTGTCACCGAGCTTAAACACATCAAGGGTTATCCTAACTTCAGGTTCTCGCTCCAAAGGCCTTTACATGGCTTCGTCGAATCCTCGCTTAGCTCTGTGAACTAGATAAGGGTTTTGATAGTTTTGGGGTCCCACATCAAGGTTCCATCCTCACAGTTCCACCTCAAAGTTGCACATACGAGTTCCCATGCTCGAGAATTCTACAAAAATGAAACTTCGGGTATCAGTCCTCTCGAGAATTCCAGATTTTGGGCTTTCTACCTAGAGCACTCCACTAAAAAATAAAAAGGAAAGAAATATCCAATAGCCTTGATCTTTTACAATTGGATTTCAAAGGTTGAATAGGGAAACATCTTGGTTTAAATTTACCATGGCCATAATTAAAAATATAGAGATTTGAAGGGAATATCATTCCTGGTTAAATTAAATCCTACTTTGTTCATACCATTCATAGGGTTTTTTTCCATGAGACACAGGTTTTCTGAGAATATATCCAAAATAATATAACCAACATAAAATTATCCATGAAATAAGGAATTACAAGATTAAACATTCCTTCCACCCTACTTATGAACCATGCAACTTCATGAAGTGAAAAACATGTGTAATCATTTGAACATTTGAACATACAAGACATAAGTAAATACTTATCTATTTATAACTGTCGTCTAGACCAAACTGACTGAGGGTGTGCACTTTTCCATGCAATTGTAGGTTATGTTGCATTATGATCTCTATAATATTCCACCCCCATGCCATACCATGATATCACCAGGAAAACTTAAGTCTCTAAGTAAAAATTTGGGTTAGGCGTGAAGGCCACTTTCCTTCACATGCAGTCAACGGAATAAATCCCCTTTTTTTACCCACCAAGTCACGGCCTCCATGATTTTTCCAAGTTTCCTCTTAGTGGAATAACCTCTGCACGAAATGTTATATTCATTGCTACACAGTCCCTTGATTCCCTCTTCTCTCAGTGTGGGTTTCCTATTCCAAAGACATTGGAGTCATCTAGGTCGGGTTTGGGTTTCTTCCTGCTCAGAGTTCAACTACCATCTCTAATATGCCAATCTTTGCGCCCTCTTCTTTGGTTCCTCCTCCTCATGACTACTCTTCACTTCCCCCCTGTAACATCCCATTCTATTGAGCACACTTTTATTAACTTATTCTTTGAGGACACTTGCATGCAAGTGATCTAGTTATGGTACATTATGATTTCGTTTCGATTATGGGTTATATATGATGATGATGATGTATCGTGACTTATTTTTGTTTTGATGTATATGTATTGAAAGATGATATTGACAAGTTTTCCTGAGTGTGCAGGAAACATGACAAGTTATGGATGTTGATGGCATCAATGGACTCCCTTGGACTTTGGATTGAGTCAGGGAGTGGATTGTATTTGTTTGAGTATTTCATTTTACGCACATGTGACATATGATTGATTACAATATGATTTATGTATATGGATTATTGACACTATTTGTTTTAGTATATGCAGTCTTGACGATGCTTGCTAATCCGAATCACATAAGGAGTAAAGGGTCCATGCACAGAAAACCAGACATTTGAGGGAGAAGCGTGGCAACATACCTGTCACATCCTACTAGCACTTTCGTCGTGACCTGAACTGTAGGTTAACGATTACCTAGTTAGAGAGTTACATGAAGCCGTGAGGGTATACTGAGATAGTCTCTCATGAAGATTTCTAAGGGGCGTGCAATAAGGTAGAATCCTGATTCCTTAGAAGCACTTAGTCTCTCACAATGTCGATCGAACAAACTTCCAAAAACTAGTCAAAGGCATGTGGCACCCTTGGAGAACATAGGTGCGTCTTGTAGGGAACATTGCATAATTAAAACATGGGTCGACAATTCTAGGTGGCCTAGAAAACATTTAAATAGTTAGACGTTGTTAGAATAAAATAATTTAAAGGGTTGACAAAATGCACATGTGTGCATGAAGTTAATAAAATGGATTTTTAAAATAGAAATAAATAATAACTTGAGAGAATATGTGTATACATAGAATAATATATTAAGTCAAACTACCACTAAGTCTAAGTGTAAGAAGACTCCTAATCCAACTCTAACTAAGATCTATTTAGGAGACACTCATTAAATGAGAATTTGGGGAACAAAGGGACAACTAAGAGTGAAAATAGGAGCACATTGGGGAATGTGGGTGAAATTGGCTTTTTAAATAAAATAAAAAGAGTAATTACTTGTGCAAGTTGGGGAGAGTGTGACAAGTGTGTGGGTGAATAATCATAATTAAATTAATGAAAAAGATAATTATTTTTTCATGAGGACATGTGTCATTGGGGGTTTTTCTATAAAACAAATGTGGTAGAAGGGAAATGGATCCCACTTTTGATAGTATTGTTATGTTGCCAAAATTTGGCTTGACTATGTTTTACTTGTGAGAGTTGGGATTTCAAGCTTGAG
>JZKD02S1638256.1:64963-81071 GCA_000966675.3 Picea glauca
CAAGACACACACTAACCAATACATATTAGTTAAACTTACATATAGTTCAAACATATTAATTTTGTCTAGAATTTACAAAGAACTTGTATTTTTAACATATTAATTTTGTATAGAATTTACAAAGAACTTGCCTTTTTTTTCCTTTTTGGATGTGTTACCATTGTGTCGATCATAATTTTTTTTACCTGCACTGTTCTCACACATTTTTTATCAATATATAGCATGTATCATTCAATACACATGCTATTAAATATATTTTATAAAAAAGTCACACATGTTTTTGCAAAAAGAAAGTTTTTGATGTGCTTTCATAATATAAAAGCTCTGACGCATTCCATATATGAAACACATCGATATCAAACATAGATGTTTTAAAAACTATAAATTACAATTGTGCGCTATGTATTGTTATCATCACTGCTCCAATAGAAAGAAAAAATACGAAAATAAAAAATACCAAGAACAAATAAAATTACACATCGTTGAACGGATTTTTTTAATTATATTGCAACATTACTAGTGTGTTTTATCTGAAAGCGCACAGGTGTGTTAGATTCAATTAGGCACACCAATTACCTGAAAGTTTTTTTTTTAAATGTGACAGGGCCGAGAGGGTTTGGATCCGATGCATCACATGTCAAATGCCTTTTATATGGAAACATAAACCCATTAAATGTAAAATGCTTAAAATGAAAAGCTGTAATTACGAAGTGATAGAGGGATTTAAACCCTAAGGTGAAATTTTGCAGTCACATAAACAAGAAGAAGCAAGGGTTTAAGGTAAGTATGATTTTTTTTTTCTCTCTGAATTTTAATTAAATCTAAATAGAGATACAAATTGTAAAAAAAATTATTATTAAAATCAACAATAAAATTTAAAATTTTTACTATGCAAGGTTTTGAGTGAATCACAAAACCCTTCAAATTCTATTTTTTTGAATAATTTTGTCTCTCAAAAAGGGTTTTGAATGAATCACCATACCCTTCAAATTTCAATCTTCTGAATAAGTCTCATATTCCAAAGTATTGATCTGTTGCTCCATAGTGCTCCCCTATGTGTCTCTCTTGCAAATCTCTCCCCTGTAAATTTTGGCAAAATAATAAAATACGGAATAGCTTAATACCCAGGAAATATTTTATGGAAATGGTTTCAAATGAATCACCATAACCTTCAAATTCTGATTTTCTAAATAATCATGTTGTTCCAAAGTATTATGTTGCTCCATAGTGTTCTCCGGTATGGCTCTCTTGCAAATCTTTCCACTGTAAATTTTGGTAAAATAATGAAACAGTGAATACATTTGTACTATTTAAATGACTTTATGAAATTAGATTTTAAACTCCCACTCATTTTTCAATTGTAAAATAACAAAGTCACACTTTTTTTTTTTTTAAGTTTTTCAAAACCCCAATGTGTATATTAATATAATGCACCGGTACATTTTTGTATACAACGCATCAGTGCGCTTAAAAGTTTTGGAGCATCGATATTAGATAATTATTTTTTATTTATTTATGAACCAATGTGACTTCTGATAAATGCCCTGGTGTTTTATATTTTCATATACACACTAGTGCGTGTTGTTTAAATAAGCGCATCGTTATTCTTTCAAAGTTATTTGAATTTTTACTTGCACACAAAATAGTATATTCATCTTAAATTATATTTTAGGATGTATCCACATGACTTGAAGTACTCCATAGTATACATTTTGTTCTTAAAGTCACCTTATTCTTAAAAGATTATTATTGATTTTTCTCAAATGTAGGGAGAAAAGCTTATAATATCAAATGGCAAATTCTAGCCTGTTCCATATTTCTCAAAGTCCATCACGGATTTCTCCCTTTCCATCTCCAGTAAGTTCATATTTTATTTATATTTTGATTATCTAATTGAATTTATTTATTTTATCCTTGTCAATCTGAATAAAAATGTATCCAAATTTGCAGGATCCTGATTCTGAGTTGATTTCAAATACAGATAATATTCCACCAATTCAAAAACGTCTAAATATCTTATGAGGAGCAACAGACCGCAAAGAAATTGATAGATGAAAATGGATAATTCTTTTATCCTTTCAATAGTAACATGCCATCTTCCAAATGCAATCAAGGGTGAGCGATGATAATAATTAATGTTGGGTATAATGTGATTTGAACAAATCAATTGCATTATTCTTACTAATATCATTGATGTACTAATGTTCAATATTTTTGAAAATAGGATTCTGATGATGAGAGACCTACCTATCATCTTCCATTTCACTCCACTACAATGTCAAATCAGTAGAAGGATGCAATAAGAGCACAACTCGGAGAGGAAGCATACCAATAATGGTTTAATCAACCACCTATTCAATTACCACTATGTCCAAATTCACCAATTAGGAATGACTACAACAAAAGTAGTTCTTCACAAGTTGGAAATGGAGTTAATGAAATAGAGGTTGGTATGGATGATTATTTACAGGATACAACTTCCATGGAGACAATGTTGTTAGATGCATTACAAAACAATGACCGAGGGGATGATGCTCATATCATTGATACCTTATTCGAAAGTATGAAATATGATTCCACCACCCCTCTCTTTGGACCTAGCTGGTCAATGTCTACCCAACTGTGGACAACAATGTTACTGTACAACTTGAAAGAAAAGTTTGACATGTCAAATGCATGTTTCTCGAAAATATTGAGGTAACTGATCATCACTAAGTCCCTTATAATTTGAGAAATCTTGTTGCACAATCAACATTAAAAACGATCAATTTTATGAACTTTAAATGACATTGTACATTTCTATTGTCCACTAACTACAGGTTATTCAAAGATAAGGTTCTTTTGAGTGACAATGTCTTTCCCGGTAGCTGTGAAGAGGCAAAGAAGACATTGAAAATATTGGGTGTTGAGTACATATCATATCATGCATGTCTGAATGATTATATTTTATATAGAGGATAATATGCAAACAAAGGGATATGTTTGAAATGTGGGCATGGAAGATATCATAAATCAAATTAAAAGGGTAAATCACATGGTCATCCTCATAATATATTGAGACACATGCCTATAATCCTAATGATTAAAAGGTTTTTTCGTTGCAAAAAATTATCTCTGTTGCAAGGATGGCATGCCTCGCAAAAAAATAAGCTAGGAGTTATGTGAATCCCAATAGATTCAATAGCCATGAAGCATATAGAGGATAAATGGTCCAAAAAATTCAACGATGAAGTATGAAGTCTACGACTYGACATAGACATGGATGGCGTCAAACCATATTCCCTCAAAAACACSAACTATTTTGTTTGGCCTATAGTAGTGATCAATAACAATATCCCCCCATGATTTTCTGTGAAGAATGAACATCTTAAKTTGGCTCTTATGGTCCCTAGTAGAAGACAAGTGAAGAATATGGATGTCTACCTACAACCATTGGTAGATGAATTGAAATAATTATGGGAAGGGATACATGTATACGATGTATCAARACCCATCACAACATAGAGGATTTTTGTGTTGTATGACATATGTGCTTAAACCACATATGATTATATAGGATTAGGAGTTTKCTYTGGTAAATTAYAGGTTTATTGATTTGTTTATATACATAAAAATATTTTTTGGGATATTTAATTKGTTGCGATTGTTCTGATATTCGACGCTAACATGCTCTATATACATTAATAATTTCACAAGTCTTGTACCAAAAGGCTATCATGGATGTAAATTTTGTGGACCTTCTCWRAAGGMTAGGTGGTCCAAACACCTACRAAAGCCAATGTATGACTACTCCAGGGTATTCCTCCCAAAAMAACACCCTTACATAAGAGAAACATCTGTTTTCAATGGTAAACTAGAGAGAACCCAAAGGCCTGCAATAATGACACCAACATAATGGCTTAGAGCATATGGGAGAGAGAAGGAGAAGGAGATTACATAAATGTTTTATTCAAATGGGAAGCCTATGTTCGATGATCCATAATTCTTCGACACCTATGTTGAGAAATTGTTCATTGGGATGAAAAGGGAATATATCTTTTATGAGATCCCATATCAGGAGCATCTTAAGATTTCCCACTTAATAGATCCCATGCATATGTTTAAAAATGTTTCATCTTCTTTATGGAGGCACATATCATCAAAATAAAGTGACACATTAGCTATTAAGAGAGATATTATCTCTTCAAAAACTAAAAAGAAACATTGGCCAAGAAAAGAAAGTAGAGGAGAGGTTGGTCCCTTTTGGTCTTTCAATCAAGGTGTTGTCTCATGGATATTGAAGAAAATTGATCTTTCTTTGGAAAATGCAGTTATATTGGGTGTGAAGGTTCCTTGTTTATTTGGGTATTCACTATGACACAACTTCACTGTGGAAAACCATTTTTTGGAGTTAAAATCACATGATCAATTGAACCTTCTAAGAGTACGTATGTCAAAAACATGATTTTAGTATTTTTTTATATAAATTCATGCCATGTGATAGAACACAATTAATTTTGTATATGTTTACTTTGTAGTGTCATTATCCTTTGTTCGTGTGTGGGTGTGTGAACCATCACTTCTCCCAGGACCTATGATATTCCATATCTAAATTTTCTGCATTTGTACATTGGATCACATCAAAGGAGATTGATATGGCTAGCATTCCACTGTGGCGTCAAGAGATAGTTGAGATTGTTTGTATGGTTTCGAAGGAAATACTAACGAGTTTCATGGACTTGTAGGTTCATCTTCTAATTCACCTAGTAGATGAGGTTGAATTAGTCGAAGTGGTCTCCTATCGTTGGATGTTCTTCATAGAGAGGTACACGAAGAAATTGAAAGGATTTTTTCGACAAAGGGAAAAACTGGAGGGGCCTATCACAGAGGGGTGAATATCATACGAGTCTTTCTATTATGCCAGTGAGTACATCAAGTAGATCAAAAACACACCAGGTTTGGTGGTTTGGGATGACCAAAGGGATGAAGACAAAAGAGAAGGGGAGCTTCTCCAAGTGAATGGAAAAAAGCACTTGATAAAGAGTAGTGACTTATTTGTTTTTCAAATTTATGCATAGTAACTATTCACATTGAACTTCTAATGTATATTTTGATTTGATACGTACTAAATGTCGGTTTGATTTCATGTTTGTGTGTGTGTGTGTGTGTGTGTGTGTGTGTGTGTGTATCAACGAATTCAAAAATTGATGCCATTAATAAATTCATTCTTTACAATTCGGAGGAAACACAATTGTGGGTCACATTGTACAAACAAAAGAGGAGGAAATGGGACAGTGACAAGAAATAATTTAGACGGTTGAATAGTAGAAGCATGCCTTATCCTTATCATTTAAAATAAAATATTCCAATGATATGCCCCAATAGTTGGGTTGTTTACCAATTCAAAGAGAAATATGGTGCATTTGATTGTTACCCGCTTGCTGAAGAGGATGAACTCAACATAGGGATTGGGTGCAACAACTCGGTAATAATATATTTTTGTATAGTTTTAAATTCATAATTCACCTTTGAATTGTAACATCTATATTTTATATTTTATTAATCGGCTTATTAGACACATGACACTGTGATCTTTTCACCTTTTTATAGATTCATTTGTTTCCATCTATGTGGGCATATGGACATCATTTTCTCATAGAGGATGTCGATGATGTACTCATGACACAAGACTGCGGAGTGGAAGTCGAGTTTGACCAATCTAGTCATGCTAGCCACCGTGATTAGAACCTAATATGGAGGATGTTAGGTTATGTTAGAAATATACAAGAGATCATTTGAGTGGACTTCTCTTCTTTCCAATGTCTTATTTTTATGTGCAAGTGGTGGGACACCTTTGATCGGAATAATGTAAAGGAAGATCACAATAGTGGGTTGATATGTATCAACTCTAGAAAGATGTGGGATGAAGCTAAGGAGCCTTATGTTTTCCCAAAACACTACAACCGAGTGTTTTAAACCCAAATCTATTGGATAGGGATTGGTGGTTGGTTTTAAGACATGACCCTAGATCAAAACATATTTTTGAGAACAACAGTGTTATCATGCCAAGCGAGGAAGATAATAAGGGTGGTGACAACATAGAGTGATATATGCATGTTTTATTTCATCATTAATATTGTTGATGTCTCTTTTTGTTATATTGTTTTCGCTAATTATAATTTTTTTTATTCATCTTCCGACAGAGAAAATGTTAAGTTAATTATAACAAATCTTTGAACAAATTTAGTTGGTTAACTGTCAGTTTGATGCATGATATGCTTTTCTTTCAAAATATTTGTTATTTCATGGAACAATTGATTTAAATAGAATTTTGTATTTTTATCTGAACATATTTATATGTCGTTGCATGTTTAATTATATAAATTTTTAAAAATGATTATCATGATAAAGTCGTAAGAATTATTATATGCATATTCAAAAAGGCCTCAATATGTTAGATGTTTGACCCTTTACCAACATGTTATAGAAGCATTGAGACCTAAAAAAGAGCATAGTAACAATGGTGTATTTAGAATTATGATGTGTATAGAAGGTGGAATTTATCCATTTATTAAAAATCATCTTACCCTTGGACACACTCAAGCACTTGTATAAAGAACTTTTGTTAGTGATATGACTTTTATCCTTATATCTCTTAGGGAAATAATTTTAAGATTTGCATTGTAATTCATTGCTTGAGGATTTGAGTTGTGAATATTTTAAACCATATATGAGTTATTTAATTAATTTTTTTAAATATATATATATGCAACGACATATAATATTTTTATAGTTGGCAATATGTTTAGATATTGAATGGTAATATCTTAATTTACATAGTTTCTTATTTATCCTAATAATCTATGTTGATATTAGAAGTAATAATGTGGTTGATATGCATGTTTAATAGTACAACCTTTTTGATGATATGTTAACATGATGATTCAAAAATAGAGTTTATGTTAATGTATTTTGTAGATTTAAAAGTAAGGTATTTAACAAATAATTTGGTTTATAATTTAAAAAAATAATTTTCTAACATGGTTTTGTGATAATTTGGTTTTTAACTAAAGTGTTTGTTAGTTTACATACTTTTATCATTGATTTTAAAAATGTTTATAAAATTATGCCCCCAATGTTGAGTAAAACCATAATTAATGAAGCAATTTAAAATTTTATAACAATCAACTTACGAAATAATGACAAAAATAACAATAGGAAGATTTATTTGCATCCATGAAATTTTAGGGCTAATAGAATGCTTATCATTGGAGATCATAACTTTTTATAATAACAATTTTTAGTGTAGAAGAATCTATTAAAAAGAGTAATTAGTACAATGGAAAATAACATTTATTCATATGTAATTTGTTTTTTGAAAAATAATTTAGTTAGAATGAATATATATGAACTATCTATGAAATAGAAAAATGTTTATGGTAATTTTACAATTATAGTTTCAACCATATTGAACTTTGTAATTTATAAAAAAAAAAATTGCATTTTTTATTTGAATTAAGCCTTTATGTTTCATATGTATAATTTTGATATAAGTTCACTAATATATAATCTATAATAAATATCATTTAATAAAAATAAACATCATGATGATAACCATCTAACAAACATAAACATCATCTAAAATACACATTTAAATTCGCTAACATCATCTAATTAATTATATATACGTCTAGCACATATAAATGTCATTAATTAGCTAGCACACAAATCTAATAATCTAACAAGGCATCATCATTATGATCACATCTAACAAAACACAAGCATTGTCTAACATCTTCATCACACACATATAACACAAATCATTTAACATAAACATCTATTAATCACATTTAACAAACATATCTAACATGACCTAAAAATGTACACATCAACATCAACATATAAATTAATTAAGCACATAATCATGATCAACAGGAAAAATGCACATCTAATGAACATTGTTATAACATACACATCTATCAAGCACATTTAACAAACATATATAACATGACCTAACAATATACACATCAACATCAACATATAA
Organism: Picea glauca; assembly: GCA_000966675.3. NCBI lineage: Eukaryota > Viridiplantae > Streptophyta > Pinopsida > Pinales > Pinaceae > Picea > Picea glauca. The sequence goes on from JZKD02S1638256.1 coordinate 72,987, forward strand.
ATTAAGTACATCAACATATATATATATATATATATATCATGAACAAGTCAAAAAAATGTTATAACATATATGGTCCAGCCAATGGGATAATATGCATATCTACAATAGTAGTGGAGGCCTGGTCTGTAATAGAAGATGATGCATGGTCAGGAGGAAGTGGTTGGTCAACTCTTTGACTAGAAATAAGCGATGGAGTAATAGGTTTTGCCTCCTCAACTAGGTGAGGTGAAAGAGGAGGATGAGGAATAGGTCCTTCCTACTCATCTAGGTGAGATGAAAGAGGAGGAGGAGGAGGAATATGTGTTTCCTTCTCATGATTTGGGTGAGGTGAAGGAGGAGGAGGAGGAGGATGTGGAGAGGGATCTCGACCACCCTCATCAATCGATGGGGTACTGGACGAGCAAGCCATACTGGAAGGTGAGTTGTGTCTATCATCAGGATCCCTCCTCACTACTAGTAGATTGGTAGCTTCAATGATATGGCACATAAGAGGCATAAATCATGTGGCATCTTCCTCCAAATATCCAAGAGCATAGGATCTACCCTAAAGTCTTGCATCAACACAGATAATACTACCACCTCAGTCAAAAGTGCACAAAGTCGGTCTCCCAACTCCAACCTGAATCATGTATCTAGCCTATGACACATGTCGTCGGGTATATGCGCTCGAGGACACTGACCTGTGACAACCTCATGCATCATTTCCTCATTGTCATTTGTTGGGGGAGGAGACATGTCCCCAATGAAAGTTCCAACTGCAAAAGATATAGTACACAACAATAATTACAGAGTTTCATTAAAAAATTTAATAAAACAAGTTAAAGAACGTGTTAGAATTATTTTTATTCTAATTAAGTAAGACAATTAAATGAAACTAGATTAATTTAAAAAAAACACCAATATTACCTCTATCATTTGGTGGCTCATCTGGTGTGAAGAGGATGTTCAGAAATCCTCGCTAATCCAAACCCGTGTAAGGACACAACACCATGAAAAACATGTGATCCACTTCACTGCCTAGTAGCCCCAGTGTGTCTGGGGAAATGTTGGCCAAAAACTTTGGTTGGCCCCTCTTAGGCATCATCTCCCCCACATGTGCATCCGCACATGAGTCCTTGGCCTAGCCTAATCCGAATTTTATGAGAAGAACGAAATGAATACATATTATTATCAAAATATGATTAACATATAATAACAGATATACAGTAAAACTGGTTTCTATTCAATAAGGAAATAAGCTGAAACTGTAAAATGCAGCGGAAAACAAGCTTGCTAGAATGTGGTGACTTATCTCTAAGAAGAGATGTGACGGCTACGCTCATTCACCATAAGCTTGTTTACAATGAGGCTCTCAAGGCCTTTTTACAATAAATGAGAATGTAAAAAACCCTAGACATCCAAAAACCTAACCCTACGAGATGAAGCACCAAAAGTCATGTGGGCCCCGTTTCGGTAAGTTACTACATCAACTTCTTAGGGTCATAACTTTTGCATACACTCTTCGTTTCAGGCGCACGATAGCCCGTTGGAAAGGTCTATACAAGGCCTACACATGATTTTTGTGGAGATTCCCACATATTTAGAATGTGTCAATCCCTAAAAGCTTTGTTTAGGGCCTCAAAATGATCCCATAAGTTAGGGACCCAAAAACTACGAAAAAATTGTCAAACTCGAAAACTGCCAAAATGAGCCAGTTGTAATAGTTGGGAGGCCACTGACATCCATATGGATCATATCCAAGTAATAGAAAACATTCAGCCTCATCTCCGGAAACCTCTCAAAAAATAAGAAAAACAACTCTAAGGCAAAAGGGAAGCTCGACCTCCCACATATCATAGAATGACATCTGTCTAGTGCTATACAAAATTGTCACAAACAAATGGTAGAACATATGGTACACTATAGAATTTGTACCAATGAATGAACATAATACAAAAGAGGGCAACTAATGCACTACCCATCACTAGTAAAGTGTGTTATGGTTGTCGCTAATAATGAGAGGCACCTAACCTCCTCTGCACTGAAAGAGGAGATCCGCAGTCATCCACCAGACACCTAAAAATCAGTGGGGGATAGTACATCAACCCCAATATATCGCTATGAGTACATGAGATGAATATTTGCTGCAACACCTACTGGGACATCTAGGAACTGGGGAAAATCCTTCCCTCTCTTGGATAGACCAATGATAAAGTAAATATCATCCTTAGTGGGATGGTACCATTGATCCAGACCTACATGGAAAGCATGTCGATGGACATCCCATCAACGAATCATATGCACCAAAAATCAAGAGTTCCCCTTCATGGATGTAGCCTCCTCATAGTACTTAGGGAGGCCTACATTCCTCAAGAGAATATGAGACGTTGTAGTAATAGGGAGAGGGTACAAATCCCTCTCCCTCTCCCTCGCCTCCCATTCTCGTACAACATTGTATAGGTCCACCCTTTGCTATTGTTGTTCTCTCTGCTCACGTCTCTGCATGATGAACATATGAAATACATCAGCCTCACTCATACATAAAACGTAAAAAAATTCTCCTAAATGAGAAATTTATTTATAAATATGGAAAAATAAATTCCTTCAAAAAATAAGTAAATTTCATAATCGGTGTGCCTAAAAAACAGTCAAGCAACACCCGCGGTGCATACATAACTTGTGAGCATCGCCCAGGTGCGTCAGTGAAAACAATTCACCGTAAAAAAATTGCTATATTATGTTATGCAGTGCATTTTATAATCCTACTGCATCGGTGTGGTCAGGTAAACCCATAGCCCAGTGCGTTACGGTTATCCTACGCACTGCTTAAAATTAAAATTAAGATTAAAATCCTAACACACCATAAAACATTTTTTTTTAAATTAGTTAATGCCGTGCATATACGTTTCATATATGCCCCAATGTGTTTAAATAACGGATATGCATCACGCCACCAATTTTTTAAAATTGATGCACCGCCCCACCGATGCGTTATGACTACCATACACACAACTTAAAATAAAAATAAATTAAAATCCTAACGCAGTGTAAAACAATTTTTTTTTAATTAGTTAAGGCCGTGTGTACATGATCCTTAAATGCACTGGTGTATTTCGGTAACAACGATGCACTAGAGGAGAGGGTTGAATAAGAATAACCCCTGCATTTTTTGTTGAAGACAGGTCGAGTAGTGGCGGCAGAGAAGGCAAGGGTTTCTTTCGGGCTTCGGCCTGGTCTTTCAGCTCTCCACAGGCCCGTTGGCCTCCTCTCGAGCTATTCTAGGCACCTCAAGATCGTTCCGGCCGGTGGCAGATGTCTTCCCGGGTGGCTGCTCCTGCAGCTGATGCGCCCCCTCTCGTGGCTGCGACCTCCAAGGCGGACGGCACCCCCTCTGCTCCTGCTCGCTCCTCTTCATCCAAGGCCGACGGGGGTAGCTCCGCCCGCCCCCTTCCAGATCAGGGTCCCTCTTTGGGACGTGCGGGACGGGCCTCTTTCCAGGATGTGGCCTCCCTCTGAGGGGGCTCCTCTACTCCAAAAATCGTGATTATTGAAGCCCCAATAGTTTCCATCCAGATGCCGAAGGAAGTACTGGAGTATTCCTCTCAGTTCAGCAAGATTGCCCTGATTTGCAGGTTCAACGGTTTCTGGCCGAATCTGGTTGATCTTCGCTCCTGGATTGACTCCGAATGGTCCCCACTTCTTGAGGATGAGGTTACAGTCTGTCCCCTTGCGAAGGGTTTTTTCGCAGTGATATTTGAATCTTCTGATGAAAGAGACTTGGTTTCCAGCTCCGGGCCATGGTTCTGGGGCAGAGCAGGACTGTCCATGCAGCCGTGGACCCCTGACTTTGATCCATCCACAACCTCCATTTCTTCTTCTCCGATCTGGGTGCGTCTCCCGTCACTTCCCCTGCACTTCCGCGGGGAGAAATCTCTTGAATCTATAGGAAATGGCATAGGGAAATATCTCTGCAGTTGCCCTAAAGCCGACCCAATCAACTCCACCTTTGCCTGGATCTGTGTAGAGATGGACTTCAACAAGGGTTTCCCAGCAGAAATCATCCTCCTCGGAGAGAGCTTCTCTTGGACCCATAAGATTGATTTCGAGAACCTCTGTTTCAGATGCAGGGTATGTTTTGAAACAGGGCACATAGCCCGGAACTGTGAGAAGTCATCCGGAAAAAGAAGATCATCCCGAAGCCAAAAGCCCACTTGGTGGACAGGAGCGCAACCGGAGAAGCAAGCTGAAGCAAGGATCCCGCCGTCAGAAACTGAAGGTGAATCCGTCTCCGCCCTCAAAGAACCTGCTAAGGGGGAAGATTCAGCGGAAGCAGCTCTGCCCAGGTGTTCAAGCCCAACCAAGCAAGCCTCAAGATGGGCCGATATTGCTGAGGCAGAAGAAGTGCAATCTCAGCCAGAAATTCACAACCAGGGTCAAAGCAATGAATGGCAGGTCGTAACCAAAAAGAAAAAAAATGTCTATCAGCGGGAAGAAGTAAGGACGTGAAGCCGATCTGGCTTGCTGAAATAGCTATTAGCAAAAAGTAATCTGGGTAATGTGGTAACGTTTCCAGGATTTTGAATTTTGAGTGATAGAAATCACTTTCGATGTAAAGGACCCAGGGGCTTGCCAATTTACTGGCCATTCCACCTTTTTAATATAATTCTAACCGTTTTCGTCAAAAAAAACAACAACGATGCACTGCCCCAAAAATTGTTTTTAAATTGATGAGTACAAAACTTTTCAACTTTTGATCTAATTGTTTCAGGTGGTGTGTTCAAGTCGTTCGGCTTGCACTGCTAGTGGTGCCCACCAAGAATTTACAGGGTGCACCACAAAAAAATGCCAATTTTTTAAAACAGTGCAATTGTAAACATGAATACATTGATACACGTGCTTACTAATACACCGAAAAAAATAATATATCTGATTTGTGCATTGCGTCATGTACCATAATAGAACTGTGTTAGAGGTACCGAGATGCACCGACGAATAGCTAAATAATTTTACGCGATGCGTTGATAAACAGATGTGCTGGTGCATTCCTCTTTACCTACGCACAACTGATAAATTTAACATTATGTTGCGGTGCACCCTGTAAATTTACAGGGTGCATTGACCGCGGTGGAGGTTGAATGTCTCAAATGCACTGCGCATATTTATTTATTTTTAAATAGTGAAAAATTAACTCAATTTTAAATTTTCATCCATCGAATACTTCAGTTATAAAGAAACAAAGATATTACCTGGAAATTTTGTCATCAGGGAGGCATGGTTGGCACGTATTCAAAGAAACCAAATTTTCCCATCGTTTGGAAAATTTCGAAAGGCACGCACACAACAACAGACGGAAAGAAGGAAAGCAAGGGAAGCACCGACGGTAGGGTGCTTAAGAGAGGAAAAAGTGGCACTGGGTCTTTTGAGATATACTACACCAAAAATGGTAAAAATGAATTTTATGACCAGTAAATGTATTTTTGTTAAACCCTGTTCTAGTGTGCTCGATGACTGAATGCACCAGTGCTACAATATTTGTGTAGCGCACCGGATAATATTTTTTACAAATAACCCAAAAATAGTGCACCATTTTAGAGAATGGGTGTGCATCATGTGTCCGGTTACTATCAAGCACACCAACGTATATATTATCTGAGGTACCGGCGCATCCTATGTTACATAGGGCACCGATTATATTTTTTTTAAATAACCCTAACACATTGCTCCTTTTGGATTAATGGTGCCACTCGGTGCATCAATATACTACGAAGCACACCGACATATATTTTTTGAAATAATCCTACAATGGTGCGTAAATGTTATTTTTAAGCATGTCACAATGTGCTCTATTATTAGCGGCACCGATGCGTCGGGTTTTAACAAGTGCACCAGATTATATTTTTTTTTAAATAACTCTATCACGGTGCATCTGTTTAGAGAACGCGTGTTGACTAGTGCATCAGTATACAATGATCTAGATTGTATTAGGTACCCATGTAGAAATATTCCCATCGTGGACTTCATGGTCATAAGAACTCAAATTTTCATCATAATCACACACAATTGTGAATTAGAAACTAATATAGATTGGAATTTTTCTAGACAACCCATTAGTTGGGATTTGACCAAATACTTAAGTCTACAACATGCTTTAGATAATTCTAGATTAGAATTTTAAGAGACTACCCATACTTTAGACTCAAATATTTACAGTTGAAATGCCTATACTTTAGACTCAAGTCTTTATAGTTGAAATGCAGATAGAAAAATTCACAGAAACGCCCAGGAAACAAATCCCTCTCCCCATCCCTCTCCTCCCAATCCCGTACAACATTTTACAGGTCAACCCTCTGCTCTTGGTGATGCTATTTCTCTCTTGGTTGACATCTCTGCATGATTAAGAATATGGCCGGTATTTTTTTTTTAATTTAACCCTTTTACGATGCACTAAATAACTAGATGCACCAATGTGTCATTATTTACGTAGAGCACCAGAGTGTTTTTTCGAAAACCTTGCCACGGTGCGCCATTGTTTGGGAGAAACCGTTTTTCCTCATGCAATTGTTTAAGTAGTGCACCATTGTATATAAAAAAAATTAAAATAACCCTACCATGGTGCACAATTTTTTAGAGAAAATGTGTGCCCTGGTGCATCATATTTATGTAGTGCATCATAGTATTTTGTTTGTTTGAAATAACCATACTACGATTTTGCTGGCACCAGTGTGTCAATTGTATAAAATGCACTAGTGTGTTATATATTTATAAATGCACCGTATAAAAACATCTGCTAAAACCTCAGCCCGCTTGCCTCCGCTAGTATCCTCTTCTATAAACAGATTTTTGGGCTATTTTAATAAGGGTGTCTGCAAAAACCTCTGCTAGAGGGTCTTTTCCTTGTAGATCCATTAAACCTTTTAACTAGCTATGATTCATTTAAAATTGAATCTTGCTCACGAATTTGGTGATATCTCTTTGATTTTTCACCATTTTCCCCCAAATTCGCACAGACCAAAATTTACAGTAACGAATTTCCCCAATTTGCACTGGTTCATCGCCCATATAATCTTGATGTTTGAAAAAGAAGCTCTGATACCATAAACCTGATTGAGGAACATTATTGTTGGACATATTGTCATTGATATGTTGTCATTGATGTCAACAATCGATGTCATTATGATGTGATGATTTGTTGCTATGATGAATTGTCATTGATGTCAATAGCATATCAGTCAACAGAGAATGTCAAACAGTATGCACAGATCGAAAGCGTAAGCTTAGGATGAGAAGAGAACAATCAACAGAGATTAATTCTCAACAGGGAAAACACAGTACATAAGCAATTCGTGATTATTGTTGATCACGATAGGATCAACAATGTTCCTATGATAAAAAATCAGGAAAATTAGAGAGTTCATGATTATTGTTGATCACGATTGAATCAACAATGTTCCTATGATCAAGCTCAGGATAATTAGTGACTGACTATCAGTGCATAAAAGAATGCACAAACAGTTATTAAAGCTCGGAAGGAAAAGCATAATCTCAGAGTGACAATCCTTAGCAACCGTCTGATTAGAGTGAGAAGACTCAACAATCGGTTGATTAAAAGTTTGATTGTGTTGATCATCCAAATATAACAAACATTAGTCATATGAGTGACTGTGGGTTTGAGGACCATCGGAGGATCGTGACCATTGATCTACAATCTATATCAACGGCAGGGATGAATTGAGGAGAGCAAAAGAAGAATTAAACTTCTCTCCATTTACAATCCTGCAATCTATCTGGATCATTGTATCTCATAGCTTCAAAGATCTACAATTGCGATTGATACAAAAAACCATGAGTTTAAGTCATATTAAGTCATTACCATCGGATGCGCAATCACTTGATCAATGGTAGGTATGAATTGCGGAGATCAAATGGATAATTAAATATCACACTAGTTTCAATCCTGCAATTAGTCAAGACCGACCGATATTAAAGCTTCGAATATCGATGATTGTGGTTGACTCACCAACAATGCACAACTTCAAATTACAGAATTTGGGTGTCGAGTTAAATCACTCGCAAGTTGTGGTTCCACAATCATCATCGACCGTTAAT
>JZKD02S1638256.1:127192-144842 GCA_000966675.3 Picea glauca
CTCTCATTTCGTGCCGAAAATAATCCAGATCAGATTTATCCATGATTTATAAGATTTACAACATGATGGTTGAATATGATTTGTAGCTACTTGATTATTTGTGCCTTATTGACATTAATTGTGTGTATTTCTTGCTTTGTACTCCATGTGTGTTATATTAAATGATAAATTGTGAGTGGGATTATGTAAAAACTAGACATAAAACATCATAAGCCAACAAGAAAATATTCACCATCTCAGACTACTCAAGGTGTACCTAAGATCCCCTTATTCAATTTTTGGGTGGATCTAGGATACAACTACTATCAAAAAATACATTTTTTGTTTTTATTTTTATTCCTCTTGAGAATGAAGACAATGTGTGTTCAGATACAATATCCATATGACTTGGAAAATTATTACATAAAATATTTTAAATTATTTTCATAACCCAACACTAGATCATGTTAAAGGTATTGTTTCATCACATTTCCAAATTTCCCTTTGTAATTAAAAAAAACAAAAACAAAATATTATAATGGAACCTTGAATTTCCCAATAATTGTATTCTTTCTAAGAGAAAACAAAGCTATTCACTTTTGTTTGATAATAACCAAGGTCCCACACACATCCCAATTCATTTTCTCTTCAAACTTTGCTTATGTAAGCTATGATTGGTAAATAGATAGACTACTATTATGACCTACTAGAGGTGCAAGTGGACTCCCACTTTCATTTCCATGAAGGCACTTGGATTCCTAGATGTTAAGATCGTTAGCAGTGAGACTAGGTGGCCCACTACCAGGGGTCCAATGATACCGAGAGCCTCTGTGAGAACTGATGATATGTACAATGGAAGGTTTCTTTGGAAATGATGTTGAATCCACAAATATCTTTCTTGTTTCCAATATGATTGCAGTCAAGTAAAAAATTCATGGGTGCAAGTATGAATCGTTGGTGGATGGTGTAGATTGTTGAATTACTTGAAAATGGATTGATGTGGAGGTAGATCATTGAAGATGTATTGAAGCTCGAGGAGGTTTTTCATGAAGGTGGATATGAAAATCCAGACCACTTTCTCGTTGAAATATTCCCTCTCTCTTTGAAATTCAAGTTTAGAATTTCTATGGAAACCATAAATAAACTCTAGTCTATGACTTTTGATGTGGCTTGGATTAGTATAGGTCCATTGGTGAGAATAATTGACTCATAATATGTCCCTATTCTCTTGGTGCTCTACCTCCCTTATCACATAAATAGATAGGGACCTCATTCGATTGATATTGAGTCACTACCCATCTCTTTCTTCAGCTGCCAATAGAGTCAATGGATCTGATTTAATATAATATTGGGATTTTTAAGTAAATGGATGAGTCTCTAATCTAGGTGAATTTGTTAGAATAGTCCATGACCTTATTAGATAATGAACAATTTGAATTGGTGATAACAATAACATCTTCATGGATATGTTAATGTAGGGTGGAGGAGATAGTTCATGGAGGTCGTAGGTCTATGCATCTTGATTTATGGGTTTCTTATAAATAACAACAAGTATTACATTCTACCTTCATATGTGTAACCATGAACGTGAAGCATATTTTGGGAAGAAAAGTCTATGAGAATCATTTTGGGTATATCACTGTAGGAAGATTATATTTACTAGAAAGAATGGGAAGGTCATTCTATGTAGATATGGTGAATAAAGATCCATGGTGCAGATCCATTGCTATAGATCCATGGTGAAAATTGGGTGAAGACAAATCCATGAATTCTTAAAAATAAATAATTACTAGATATAGATTTATATATTTTAGATTTCACACTATGCCATGCAAATTTCATGAGGCATGTGCCAAAAAATATTACATTTCTAAAAACAATGCAACTCATAATTGCCATATTGTGATTGAGAATATAGATTTTATTTGACATCCTATGAGTAGCCATCATCCTTCAACTTAGATTTAAAATACTCCATCAAAAACTATCATAGAATTACCATCCCCTTAAGACTAAAGGGGATGTGATACCATCTAAGAAATACAACACATGACAAGACACAAGAGACACAAAAATTTGGCAGACAAGACTTCAAGCCATATTCTACACATTTCACACTCTAATCATTCAAATGATACAAATATATAATACATGAATGAAACTACTTCTTAAACTTGATTTTCTCACACCAACACCTCATCAAGAGATAATACAAGGAGGAGGCAAAGTAGGATCTAGAATACACTTAGGATAAAATTTGTATCCCATAATGTGAAATACAACAAGGTGGTGTAGGAATTCATGATTGTATAGGATTCATAAGCTAACAATTGTAACCAAAATATTAAATTGAGCCCCTAATTAAAAAGTGGTGTTAATAGTAATACTTATTTTTAACACAAAATTGCAACGTTTTGGAAACCATCACCTAAAAGATCAATATTGTTGCAAAAAAATTCATAAAAAATGAAAAAAATGAATAAATATAAATAATGAGAAAAAACATTGAAATAGAGGGAAAATCAAGTTTAAAAAATATCATTAAATAAAAAAAACCACCCACACCTTCCTTGCCTGCTTTATTTTTTTTAAACCCCAATAATTTTATTTAAAAAGAAAATAAAAAAATATTAAAAATCACACACACACACACACACAAACACACATTTATCGATATCATGATTTTTTAAGAAATTTAAATTGGAAAATTACTGACTATTGATGACGCGACCTAGTTAGGGTTCTCTACATTATCTAAACTTGTTGCTTGTGCTTACACAAATGGATCCTGCAAGGGGGAGGGTGACCCCCCTCCCCATAATTCATCCCTCATTGATGGAAACAATGGTTCCTACTCTGCATCTCAAAATGATTCCACCTGCATCCATGCTCAAGTCAACAATGTGGTAGGGGTAAATAACTCTTAGGATGATTGTATGAATCACCCACCGCAGCTCAACAACGATCCACCCAAATGGAATCCTGATCATTGAATTTCAAAGGAAACGATGATTCTCAAGTATGAAATATGTTTAGAACGGGTTGGAAGTTATTCTCAGTTCATGAAATATCACATGGTCAACAATAAGTTCCTTGGAATCTAGCCCTCAGAGAGAGATTTTGTATCATGGATCAACTCTCAATGGAAACCCAAATATTTATTTGAGCTCAAGCTTGGCTCTAACGGTTTTTCTCGGTCTTTCACAATCATGAGGATTGGGAAGAGGTTTTTGAAAATGGGCCCTATTTTATCCACTCAACCGACCTTCATCTATGTTATTGGTTTGAGAAATTCAACCCTGATAGGGAAAACTTTACCTATGCATTGGTGTGGGTTGGTCTCTATTCGATTCCAAAAACATAGTAGGACGAGTAAATCCTGGAAGAAATCGGTACGATGCTAGGAACCTATGTCAAATCTACCAAAGCTACTAAAAAATGACGATATAATGTCAATGCCCATATTTGCATCTATATGAATGTTTCTATTCCTATTCCTGAATCGATCTACCTTAGTTATCAATATTCATACGGAATTCAAACCTTGGAATACAAATTCATCCCCTTTCATTGTCAGAGAGACTATCCTTTTCTTCAACCCCGTAAGTCATCTAAGCTTGAACATGAAAAAAATGATGAGGGTTTTACCAAGAAAGTAAGTAGGAAGAGATCTGGAAGAAAACCCATATCCTTTGTTCCTTCCAAAACCCCTTCAACCAAAAATAACTTTGAAACTCTTGGATCGGTTCCTAAAGATTCTCCCGCATACCCCTGTCAAGATACCTCTCCCAACAATCCCAAATCTCGTAAATATTTTGATCCTTCCCTTGACCCAAAAGATCCCAAAAACACAAAACTCATTTCCACCCCATTTGATCTCCAACCCCTTGAAGATGTGAGTATGAGACCTGAGGGGGAGGATGGAACTAACCTCAAGCTAGATGATATAGAACTTGAAGGTATTGATCTACAAGGTATTGTATATGCATGTCATAGAAAACAAATGAAACCATTTCCACAGAACACATTCAACACATTCATTGGGTCCTTTGCAAAGGTAGGGAAGAACCATTGTACCCCAATTCATCACAAAGACCCAATCCTACGACTGACATCCAGACCAAAAAGATGAAACCCAAGAAGAACACATCAGAAGATAAGCATAGAGATCATAAATCAAATATGTAGCTTCTACAAGAAATAAGAGATATCTTGTTCAATTCATTCCATAACACTTTGATCACAAATTCTTACCAACCCTCTCCCACCCCCAGTTTTCAATAAAAATAGTCTCTTGGAACATTCAAGGAATAAATGGTAAGATAAAGAAGAGGATATTACAAAAAAAGGTATGCACAAAATATGTTAATATCTTTGGGTTGCAAGAAACAAAATTCTCAAGTTCAACCATAGTTGATATTCTTCCCAGAATATGGAAGAATGGTCATTCTATAGCTATGGACTCTCATGGATCTGTGGGGGGACCTGCAATTCTATAGAATTGAGCCATAGTACTTTTGGAATATTTCTTTACTAATGTAATAATTTAAACAACTTGATTTAGAACAATCGACTCATAAGCCACTGGTTTTATCACCAATGTCTATGGACCACAACAAATCAATGAAAAATATAATTTTTTGCAAGCACTCTAAAACATTTCAGACCTCATCAAGCACCAATTTTGGATATTTGGAAGTGATTTCAACTTTATATCCTCCCTTTGGATATAAAGTTCCTTCACTCAGGACCAGTAATTGATCGACATTGAGACCATCAATGGTCTGCATACCCAGAACAATGGAATATGGGGATCACAACAAATTGCATGTCGCTTGGATGGATACCTGGTCTCTGAATATCTCATTCTCTTAGGGATTCATATGAAAGATAGTATTCTTCTAGAATAAGGTTCTAACCATTGGCCTATATTCCTAAATTTGTATGTTCAAGGAGTTCCCCTCAAGAGGCCTTTCAGATTCGATAAGTTCTTTCTCTCTCATCTTGATTTTAAGAGAAACATACAAAAATGGTGGGATGAAGCCAAGGTGTCACATAGTTCCCTAATGTATTTTTTTCAACAACGTCTTACAAATATCAAGCAACATATTAAATCCTAGAATAAAACAATTTTTGGAAACATCTTTCAAGCTCAAAAGCAACTGGAATCCAAGATGGCCAACCTCCAATAAAAAATAATCCATCATGGGTAGTGAGAGGACCTGTCCTATAAAGAAAAGGATCTATCTTCCCAATCAAGGAAATATATTGTAAGGAAGAGATTTTATGGTAGCAGAAATACCATGTTCAATGGCTTAAGGAGGGGGAGCGTAACACTAAATTATTTCACAAATCGATCATCCAACATAGGCATGCCAACTGAATTACTCATTTAACGTCTGCCCAAGGTACAAAACTCACCTCTCATGAAGATAATGAGTGGGATTTGGTTTCCTTTTTTCAAAATATATTAATTGAAACCCAAATTGATAAAACTACCACTAACGAATCCATTACCCATCACACTCCTATATTGATAATTGAAAACCACAATTATTGTCTTATGAGGCCTATTTACTATCTGAAGTCAAAGATGTTGTCATGATCATGGCTCTATGGAAGTATCCAGTTCTGGATGGATTCACCATGGATTTATTCCACCATTGGTGGACAACGGTCAAGAAGAACGTCTAGTCTCTTGTTTGAATATAAGAAAATCTCAAGTGTTCTCCTTTCTCTCAATGACACCTTTCTGACCCTAATCCCTAAGGAGGAAAAAGTGACCAACCCCAATAAATTCATACCAATATCTTTATGTAACATCATTTACAAAATCAGAACTAAGGTCATTTCCTCTTGCCTCGAACTGCTCATGCATTTTCTAATTTCCCATGAGAATTATGGCTATGTGGAAGCTCATCAAATTCTTGATAGCATCATTCTTTCCCATGAGGTATAACATTCTATAAAAAACATCGAATTCCCAGGAATGTTGATCAAACTCGATATGCCCAAACCCTTTGACAAGCTTAGTTGGAAATACATCAAGGAGGTTCTACTAGCCTTTGGCTTCCATCATTCCTGGGTAAGTTGGATCTTGAATCTCATCTCCTCGTCCTTATTTTCCATTCTAATTAATGGTTTTCCCTAGTCCCATTTTCATCCTTCTAGAGGAATCTGCCAATGATATCCCCTTTCTCCCTTCATATTTATTCTTATGGATGAAGGTTTGGGCTGAAGTATCGAATCTTCTATTCTCTCTCATCAAATTCAGGATCTCTATCTTCATAATTATGACTCCCCGTCTCGCATAATAAATTTTTTGATGACACCATGTTGATGGGGATTCCTTCAGCAAGGGAGGATAGATCCCTTAAAAAATTATGGATGAATTCATGGAGGCTTCAAGCATCTATATCAACCTTCAAAAATCAAAAATTTTATTTTTCAACATGCCTCTCTCTATCCAATTTCATGTGTCTCTTATTATTGGTTTCTCCAGGAGCTCCCTTCAGTCTAAATATCCTGGTTCCATGCTCCTTGATTCATCGGTTTGCAAATGTTCCTAGGAATATCTCCTATCTAGGCTTGATTTAAATCTCTCTAGTTGAACCTTCCGCTCCCTAAACATAGTTGGCCAGCTCTTCCTTCTCAATTCAATCCTTCAAGCTATCTCATTGTACCTATTTTTTTCTCTTGCATCTCCGACATGCATTCTTAAGGCTGTCAGAACTCTTCAGAGGAACTTCTTGTGGTATGTTTCTAACAAYGCTAGGAAATGGGTCCCGGTRGCCTAGACCACTCTCTATMTCCCTAAGCTCAAAGGATGTATGGGACTAAKAKATCCTTAAATTATGAATAATATCYTTGGACAAAAAACTTGGTGTCACTGGATTCAATAAAATAGAGAGGTCTGGTGTGAATTATAGAAAAATAAATATGMCAATAATTTCCAGTCTTCAAATATCATCAAGGTCATAGGGGAAATATTTGGTTCTTTAATTTGGAATGCAACTTGGAAACACAAGTCCTTGATTCAATCTCACATTTTCTGTGAAKTCAAAGATTGAAAAACCAATCTCTTTTGGGAAGACTCATGGAAGCATCTTCCTCAACTTTAGCATAATCTCAACTTCCTCTCCCTTAGTGACATCCTCCATGTTGAACATGGAACCAAGGTACATCAATATTGGCATCTAGTCTCCACCCCCTATCTCCTATCCCTCTTATCTCCCCCCTATGGGCTTAGTCAAACTTAACTTTGATGGGGCCTCGAAAGGAAACCCTGGGCCAACTAGTTTTGGCAGAGTCTTCATAGATACATAGGTTAATATCCTTTGGCTATACTCAGGATACATAAGAAACAACTCTAATAATGCAAAAAATATATGGGTTCTTCTTCAAGGATTTTGAATAGATCATTCCTATCATTATTCCAAGCTCATTGTTGAAGGTGACTCCTGCCTCACTATTCACATGATAGTCATATTCAACATGGATCTTCTCCAAGAAAAATATCTGAAAATTGGAATCTAGAAGAAATATTGGATCTCCTTCAACTGTACATCCACCACATCTCTTCCCTCATCCCCTCTCATGTCTTGTGGGGGGAAAATAAGGTGGATGAATTCCTTTCCAAGGAGGATGTCTCCAATCCATCCTTTATTATGTACTTTTGTAGGGACGCAATTTTTAATCATTCTCTCAAACACAAATTCCATTCTTTGGATCTCTTGGATTTCAATTCCCTAGTTCGGGTGCCACATAGAGGAGAGGGAGATTATACAGTGGAAGACATGGGGGATAGTCCTGTCTTGTCATCTATTTTTATGGATACCTATACAACCACCTCCATCCTCTCACTCTCCTCACCACATGTAATATTCATGGTTGATCCCAGTATAACGTTATTTGATGTGTGAGGGAGAACATGGAATGTACAATGAGAAGTGTCCTGGCCAAACTATGAATAAGTTACCATTCTTGAATGCAATTGCTATTCAAAGGTTTGTCCTATCCTCTCTTCATGCAATTATGATAGTTTTGCTTCTAAACATGGCTCAAATGTTGTTTTTAGTTCATTCTTACATTTGTTTCTAGTGCAATCTTTGTCTATGGTTTTGTTTAAGCCTGGGCTTTGATTTTGTCTTGAATTTTATCCATGAGTGGAAAAGTGATCTTCCCATTGTCTCTATGGCTCTTCAAATGCATATTTTTTTCATAAATTATATATCTGTTGAAGCCAAGGAATTCATGCTTCCCCTGGAAGGCAAGGTCAAAATTATAAGGGCCTATCATGATGATGAGGATGTATACAAGTAGGTAGGAGACCTTATATCAGATATGGTCTTCTTGAAAAACCAGGATACCAAGTTCTATATTACTTTGGAGCTATATTGGCATAGCAAGACAATGGAAGATCAGGTAATGTTTCTTAAGGATAGTGATTACATGCAATTCAATATGCATTTGGAAGCTCTAGAGAGCTAGAACAAGCTACTTCTCACCATGGTCTCATGGTTGGTCAAACGGCATGTCGGTTCTCTCCATATGATGCAGGAAGGGATATTGTCTTAGAATGTGGGAAACATGATAGGGGCCTCTATACTAGTTCCTCAGGTGCCCCACTTTAATGACTTGGATCAAATCCACCTTTTCTTGGCAGGCGCCTTTTAATTTTTTCTTGGTTTCAGTAGAAGTTGTATTGTCTTTAGTTACTTTGGGGTATTTGTCTTTTAGGTTCTCAAACTCTTTTATGCTATTCACAGTTTCAACTTGCAACAATAGTTTTTTGAATGCTGGCCTAGTTTCCCATCAAGGGCAGGTTCACTATCATCTAGCTTGTTGGGTTTTGTTTTTTCAACTTTATGGTGTCGTGATCATATTAAACACTTTGTATTTTTGTATATACTATTGATATATGACTATAAAACTCTTATATATATATAATCTCTCTCTCTCTCTCTCTCTCACACACACACACACACACACAAGTATTACATTATATAATGATATTGATGATAATTGTTACTATCCATTGAGACCAATTTTTTTTTGTTTAGCTTCAAGAAAAATGGTAAATAATACTTGGTTTTATTTATAATTTTATTTCTATATTAAAAATATTGGAGAGAAACTTTCCTAAATCTCCATAATTTCAATGAGTTAACATGTTATGAAGGTTGGTATTGTTACAAATATCTTGAAAATGAAATTTAATTAGGGCATATCAAGGACTTATTAAGACAAAGTTCTTTTCATTCTCCACCTTCCAAGTAGCACAAAGAGGACAAATTCATTCATCTAAGAGCATTATAGGTATACTCCAATGCCCTACTTCACTATAGAGTTTGTGAGAGCTCATTCTTATTTTAGCACTGCCATTTTTCTTGTTTAAGCTAGCTATAACATAAGGATACTTTGGATCTTCTAGATCGGGTTTAATGATTACTTTATGGTTTTATTGCTATTAAAAATATTGGGGAAAAAATTTCCTAAATCTCCATAATTTCAATGAGTTAACATGTTATGAAGGTTGTTATTGTCACAAATATTTTGAAATTGAGATTTAATGTGGGAACATGTGAGATTTCTTATGAGAAAGTATTTTTCATCCTTCACCTTCCTAGTAGAACAAATATGTCAAATTCTTTCATCCCACAACATTTTAGGAGTAGTTCAATGCCTTGATTCACTATGAAGCTTGTGGGACTTCACTCTTATTTTAACAATGTCAGTTTTCTTGTTTAAGCTAGCTATAACATATGGATACTTTTTATCTTCTAGATTAGGGTTAATGACCTCTTTACAATTTCTTAATCTCTTGTTCTCTATTCCTTTAACACATCATAATTTCTCCTTAAATTTAGATGTAGCACTATATTCTATATCAATATTATGAAAAATGGCCTTCTCCTCTATTCTCCAATGATTTAAAAAATACATAGGATCTTTATGCCAACCCCTCTTAAGCCTAAGGTGACTTTTAATAGAGTTTGAGGAAATCTTATGGAGCTTCACGATTGATCTATGTTTTTAAAGACTCTTTCTCGATTAAGCCATCTCTTGTTACATCTTTGCAATAAAATTTTTAAAAGGAGCACAAGATATCTCTGACTTCAAAGATCATCTCTTGATTGAGCCTCTGTTATTACCTCTCTTTGATAAATTTGTTTGAAAAAGAAAGGGGCCATGGGTTATCTTCTTCCCCTAGGACTTCCATTTGGTCGATTTATTATTATTCCTTCCATTGTTGTGTTAAAACCTAGCACGATCATGGTTCCATCAAAATTTAAAAGGAACCTGTGTGCGATGTGGTTTTGTTTCTCCTCGGCCATTATATGAATCTGTATTTTATTAGGCATTTCTTTTAAAGGGAAGTCTGTACATGTTCAAGTTTTAAGAATCACAGGCTCAGAGTTGCATCATATTGGTTAAATGCTTTTGTAAAATCAATATTTTTGTCAATTATATTGTTAAAAACCTGTGTGTGATTGAATTGGGGCCCGATTATGATTTTTGATGATAGTGGATTGTGTCAACCAATGTTGAAAAAAACAATAGTTGGAGGTTAATACTGGGCTTATTCTTATTAGATTTTTAGAAATGAATATTGGATATGAATTTTTGAAATCACTGTGCATATTATATTTTGTTTTAAAAAGAAAA
Source organism: Picea glauca (assembly GCA_000966675.3). Classification (NCBI taxonomy): domain Eukaryota; kingdom Viridiplantae; phylum Streptophyta; class Pinopsida; order Pinales; family Pinaceae; genus Picea; species Picea glauca. The sequence goes on from JZKD02S1638256.1 coordinate 137,840, forward strand.
AAAGATTTAGCATCAGAATATAAAGAACTATGGCTCGAATGGTTATGATGTTATTCTAAAGTTGGCAATGATGATGTTTCATAGATATTGTATAAGATGCAAAGGTTGATATAATTGAAGAATTATGTGTAATTGAATTGTCTTTTATTTGAATTCAGTAAGCATTTTGTCTGCAATTAAGGGACAATTAAATGATTTTGGTTTTAAAAGTGGATGCTTATTGGAATGTGATATGAACAGAGTTATGGTTGTTGTTTGATTTAATTTATTTTTTGTATGAACAATATATGTTCTTTTCCTTCTTATACTATCACTTTTTCGCTCATTATATCCCCCTCACGATCCCAATTTCATTTTACACTCCTTGTTTTATAAAATAAATTAAACACTATGTATGGAAGTGGTAAATATATGACACAAAAATAGGTGGAAACTGCTATATTTTGGTTCTGATTGCACAATTAGTTATTTAATGAATTGTTGAGTAGTACTCGTGTTCTTAATCCATGTCATGCTATCATTTTTTCGCTCATTACAATCCCTCCAGAGATCCCATGAACCCTTTTTCACTCCCTGCTCACTTGGAAATTATTAAATAATTTATTATGGATTGAAAGGCATGGGTCTTATGTCAATTTCTGATCCAAACGTTGTTTCATATAAATAGAATGCCATGTATGATGTGTTAAGGGATAGTTACTAATGAATTGATGCATACAAGATGAGTTTCTTCAGTAGAGGAAGTCATGGCAGAAACAATAGGGGAAGAGGTAACTGGAATAAAGGGCCTAGAAGGACCAGATTCTCAATTCATTTTGATGTCTCTCCTCGGGAGTTGAACCGGCTATTTCAAGTTGGGTTCTTCAATTGGATTGGGCAAGGGACAGTTCATCCTAGACCGGAGAGGCCTCCCTTCCAACCTCAAAATGTCTCGGGTATTCCTATGCCTCCTCATGTATCCATGCAACCAGAAGTTCTCGAAAATTATGGATGGCAGGATATTTTCCATCCAACATTCTCCCACCATCGTGGCTGGCCCAACTTGTCATTGCTGCTTCCTCCTCCACCTGTAAATACTAATGCTCAAATTTCCCTTGTACACTCACCTGTTCAGTCCTCTCATGCTAGCAAACGAATTAAAACTAAGGTTTCCCATGTGTAAGATGAAGGTAAAGCTATTGCTTCCCTCTCATCTCCTTCAAATGACTCATCAAAATTAGTGTCCTCCCGTATGCACCTGAGGGATGATTGTTCCCATGTTATTAGTGATATTAAACCTTAAGGGTCGAATCAACCTATGGCTAATTATGGGAAGTCCAAAGGGGACATGAGCGACAGAAGAACAAGTGCCTCTCAAAGTGGAAAATATGGATTTTAATTTATGTGTTTATGGTTGATTTGTTGAAGACAATGGACTGCAGAAAGTTTTTGACAACAAGCTATTTTTTTGGGATAATGTGATTATTACATGTTTTGGATATGATTTGAATTATTTCTAATATTTAATATTCAAATTTTGGAAATATTTATGGGAGCCACAAGGATGCATGTGTTTAAATGGTTATCTAATTATGTTTGTTTTTGTAAAGAATAAATAAGGGAGTCACAAGGGGTGCCACCTACTTAGTTATTATTTAATAAAGACCCTTAATTATTATTATTAGTAGTACTTCCCCTAAATTAAAATTAGTTAATTTTAATTAACTTAACTAAATGAGGTAGTTGAACTAATTCAACTTATTTGGAATGCATAAAAGCCAAATGAGAAGGAAGAATAAGAGGAGAATAGGAGGAGAAAGCAATACTAAGGTTTTCTCTTGTGTTTTCATGAGATAGTTCAATGTTCATTCATTGTTTAGCTCATTAAAGGCGTAATTCTCTTTTTGAAAGCATGGTCCTATTGTAGAAAACAAGGTTCAAAGCTGAACCATATCATTCAAATGCTTGTTTTAGAGGTGTTGATCTATCTTTGATAGTCTGTGTATACTTATCTATTTATGGATTTAGTTTCATAGATGATAAAGGATATTGTGTCGAGTCAAGTTGGCAGCAGTCTATGGCAAGCTGATCCATATTTTAAAGTTCAATTTTTACTTCTTGTCAAAGTCCTTTTGTATGGTTTTCATCAGGGATATCTAACTTTTTCTTTAGTCCATGCCCTCACAGGGATTTTGTAAAGAGAAAGATACTTTGATTTCTTGGAATGAAATAAAGAAATTGCTATTATGTCTCATTTGTGTGAATCTATGACTTCGTTACTTTTGATTTTAATCTCCACATTTACTTTCTGTAATTTGTATATTTTCATAAAATTATATAAAAATTTCATATTTTGCAGCAATCTTTTCATTTAAAAAATCAACCTAAGCCCTTGTAATTAATACTTGTGGATTGGGAAATACTTTTTGAGTCTATAAAACATAGGGTGATATTTCCAACTATCTTGTCTTAGCCAAGCAGGATTCAAAAATGCTTGAGTAAGATAACTCATATATTTTCCTCAACATTTATTTGGTGACCATACTGGGGAGATATTCCATATCTATCTGGTTGATTGTATGCTTTATTATCATTGAATATATTTATATTCTGTCTTTTGATTCTTTGACTATTTTCTTTTCTTCATGACAATACCTGCTACAAGGAAAACCAATATTGAGCCTGGTCTTAAAGACCAGACCGACATTGCTTTAATCTTATTTAATACCATCTTAGAAACTGTTAATACCTAGGTTGAGCTTGAACGCTTGTGGGAAGTGATTGAACAAGACATAAGTTTCCGAGAACGTTGGGAATCTAGGTAAAGACAGCCTAGGAATCAACCATAGCTTTCTTTTTCCTAAAGTTTTGATCTTCTTTTCATGTCCTTAAACCCTCACATCTCTAGGAGAAGAAGATGTTTATCACCTAAGATCAACCCTATTATTGAAATAGGAATAAGAAACATTGTTTTGTCAACTCAACAAGGTACTCTAAGGAAAACTTTGTCTGATTCAACCAGTTCGTCTTTCTCTCCCTTACCTATCATTCACAAGGTGGAATCTAGTGGTGTCTTTGTTGTCACTGGAGGTGCTTCTTCATCTCAAACTTCATCCTCATCAGTGAGTGGTATCTTGTATAATCATCAAGTCCCTGTCCAATCTACCACCAATCCCACTAAGGTCATAAAGAAGTATGGTCTCTTTCAATTTGAAGAATATGATACTATTACTCTGTGGAATGTTTCCTCTCCTCTGAACCTAGCACCTGATACTCGTCCACTTCCAAAATTCAAAGAGAATCTCCCTAGGTTTTCAAGAAATAACATGGTCACTACGAATGAATACTTGGTGGAATTTTCTAATGCCTGTCAAAACATAGGAACCAATGACAATGACACTTGTATGTGCTTATTTGTTAATTCCCTTGAAGGGAAAGCAGCGACCGATTTCTTTGATCTTCCTCTCAAGATTATTTCCACTTGGGAGGAGTTAGTTTATTGGTTCAAATATACTTATGGGAAGTCTAATATCCCAGTCGAGAAATTATGAGAGTATAATAACATTGCTTATAAAGATGGTGAGACTATAAAGTCTTTCAACTTACATTTTACCAAGTCATATAACCAAATTCTTGAACTTTTCATCCTCAGAACCAAGGCTCTTTTATGAATTACTATAATGCTCTACCTTCCCCCTAACTTCATAGGATTGAAGAAAAATATATCCACAATCTTGGTTCCTCTCTGCGTACTTGTCTACAGTATAAAGAACAACTTGAAAGAACATGTCTTCCCAAAGGAGACTTAGTTAAAGAAACAAACATGATCACCCTCTTATAGCTTGTACAAGATATGAATAACCAAATGATAGTGTATGAGCTAAAGGGAAATTTCCCTTCACTTACCCCTGGGGACTCATCTTCTTCTTCACCACCCTTTAGGAATCCTAATGAAAACAACGATCAACCTAAATCCATCCTACCTCGCAGTTGGTGTAACTTTTGTGAGGAACACCATGAGGAAAGTAATTGTGAGGTAAAGAAGAGTGCAAGAGATAAAATATTTGGTAAAAGGCCCGAAAATACCATTGATGTTCTATATTTCGTAGAACCATAGGATTTCATGATAATAAATACTATTAATAAATCCTATGCTTCGAAAGGTAAATATGATCCTCCTCGCACTTATTCCATCCCAAGATCATATTCACCAGCTGCTACTGTACAATTTACTAAAACTCCTAATAGTTAAGGAACCCCCTCCCCTCTTCCCTCTTCCAAATACAACATTCTCAATCAATTGGATAATATTGAATCCGATGCTACCCTTCTGGACATGGTTGTCATCCTTGAGAAAAAAAAACATTTGAAAATTTTCATGGAAGTAAAATCTTCCATCGTAGCCAATCTCTCTGAAGAGGTAGACGAAGAGGAATCAACTGTAAATAAAGTAGGTGTACATAATTTTAGACACCCTGTAAAGAACCCCCCATTTTTCATTTCTGTAAATATTATGGACAAAACATCCCATTGTTGTCTGATTGACGGTGGTTTAGGCCCAAGCGTAATGTTGAATATTATTATGGAAGAGCTATGCTTGTCTTTTACAAATGAAAATGCTAGAAGAATTCTCTCCTATAATAGTTTACAACAATCGACCATAGGTGAGATCAAGGACATGACCTTGTTTTTGTGTGTTCATCCTGAAATAAGGACAACCCTTAATATTCAGGTAATTGACATGCCAGTGATTAATTATTCAATCATATTAGGAAGAGACTGGAAATCCTTGACAGGTGGATACCTCTCACTCGATGGGACGCACTTATTTGTTCCTCAGAATGGGAAAAACATCATAGTCCTAAGGGAGGGAAGGATTTCACCTTATATAGAAAGCATCCCATAACCTAATGTAAATTATATAGAGGACCTAGGCATGTATTCCATCTTTGCATATGAGGACAATACTACCTTGGAACAAATCAACCTAGGGGATGGGATGTGGCATATGCACTTTGATGGTTCATGCTCCAATGAAGTAAATGGAGATGGAATTATCTTGTACTCTCCTTTGGGTAAAATTCACAACTTTTCCTATAGGTTAGAGTTTGCTTGCACAAACAATGTCACTGAATTTGAAGCGTTACTGCTAGGCATTGAAAATGCCTATAATTTAGGTTGTGGTCACCTTACAGTTTTTGGGGATTTTGAACTTGTTTTAAACCTTATACGTAAGATATATTCTCCCAGCAACAATTTAATGAAATGCTACACCCAAACTGTTTGGGCTCTTATCTCAACTTTCTATATTTTAACATCACTCATGTTAAAAGGGAACCGAACTCAATGGCTGACAGGTTAGCTGTTTTTGCAGCCTCTCCTACTCAACAACTTCTGCCAAAAAGACCTAATTCCACCTTTCAATATTTGTATCATCCTCATATGAATGAAAATGTAGAGTCATGGTAGGTGTTCCATAGTGATGAGAGCATATGTGCTTTCATAAAAAATGAACCTTATAAGCCTAAGAAGATTATATCAATGGAAGATAACAAAATTCTGAAGGGCTTGACTCTTCTAGAAAGCTCTTTTTCATCGAGTGATGTGGGAAACAAAGAAAAACATAAGGAAGAGGAGTCGAAAAGGAAAGTGGTTGAAACCATTTCCTTGAACATTGGGAAACCTGACTGTCCAAAGAATGTTAAGATAGGTGCCTAATGTTTTGATGAATAAAAATTGAAGTTCATTGAGTTACTTCGTGAATTTCAATATTTTTTTGCTTGGTATTATGAGGATATTCATGGTTTTGATCCTGCTCTTATACAACATGCCATTCCTATCAAGGAAGGCATAAAAATGGTTAGGAAAAAGAAAACACCCATTAACCCTGCACTTGAAGCAACTATTCAGAAGGAGTTGGAAAAATTCTTGAAAGTTCGGATAATTTTCCCTGTTAAGTATTCTGAGTGGGGTTCCAATTTGGTTCCCATTTGGAAAATGACTGGTCAGATTAGACTATGCATTGATTTTCACTCATTGAATAGAGCTAGCATAAAAGACCATTTTCCTCTCCCTAATATGGAAATGATTTTGCAGCAAGTTGTAGGATCACAGATGATGTCCTTACTTAACGGTTTTTCTGGTTTCAATCAGATCAAGGTAAAAAGGACAGAAAAATATAAAACTACTTTTATTACAAGTTGGGGCACTTTCACTCATGAATGTATGCCTTTTGGCTTATCTAATGCAGGTGTCACTTTCCAAAGAGCTATGCAAACAAAATTTGACAATCTGATCGGAAAAATTATTTAGATTTATCTTGATGACTTAACTGTGTATTCAAAAAACCGATTAGACCATTTTGGTCATCTTAGAAAGGTTCTCATGTGATGCAGGAAATATGGCATTTCTTTAAACACTTCTAAGTCTATCTTCAACGTTATGAAGGGAAATCTCCTTGGATACATTATCTCTGATTCAGGAATAAGCATAGATCCTGAAAGGATTGTTGCTATCCTAAATCTACCTGCTCCTACTTCCAAAAAGGAGGTTCAAGCCTTTACGGGTATTATCAACTTTGACTGTAGGTTTGTTCTTGATTTTATTGTAATGGTCAAACCAATTCACAATATTCTTAAGCAAGATTGCTCCTTTTCTTGGACTGATGATGTCAAAAAATGCTTTCGTAAGGATCAAGAAGGAAATCAGTTCCGCACCGGTTTTGGCAAAGCCAGATTTTCTGAAAGAATTATTATATATACTAATGCCACAGAGGAATCAATTTCTTCTATCCTCATGCAATGTGATGAGCAAGTTAATGAGAAACCAGTAGCTTACATGAGTCAAATCCTGTCAGATGATGAATTTAAATATTCTTATATTGAAAAACATGCTTTTGCTCTTTTTAAAGTTGTTGAAAAATTTATCCACTTTATCTTAGGTAAGCACACACTCATAGAAGTCCCTTTACCTGCTGTCAAGTTTTTTCTCTCACAGACTTATCTTTCAAGGAGGCTTGCACATT
>JZKD02S1638267.1:22576-41660 GCA_000966675.3 Picea glauca
CAACCAACAATCAATTTCCCACCTGATGTAATAGGTCTACTCCTCCAATGGGAATCCTTGTTCCCCTTTGCCGACAAGAAAAGAAACCAAACTCTCTTGATATGGGGATTACTACTAAAGTTTGTCCTATGGAATCTCTGGTTAGAGAGGAATCACGGAATCCTCAAAGAAAGCCAATTGAGTGAAGTCAGAATTGCCACTAAAACTCAAGCTATGCTGGGGGAATCAGCTGCTCACCTCTGCTCCACAGTAAAGCTACACAATTTGGACGAAGAACAGGGGAGTTGGATAGCCCAGTTCATATACCAGGATTAGAAAGAAAAAAGAGAAGTGATCCAATCCAAGAAAGCTGGGAGATCAGAAAAAGCGGGAATGAATTTGCAAAATGGAAAAGTAATATTAAAACACCTATCCTCTTCTTTGATGGGGCCTCGAAAGGAAACCCAGGCCAGGCTGGAGGAGGGGGCATCATCGAAAATCCCAAAGAGGAAATAATAACGCAATTTGCTATTGGACTTGGTACAGAGTCCAATAACAGAGTTGAGGCATTGGCTCTCTGGCAAGGTCTGCACCAGGCAATTAAACTCAGAACCCAGGGCTTGAAAATCATAGGCGATTCCAGAATAATAATACAGGCCATGATCAAACACTCCATAACTCAAAGCACTAAGCTCAACAATCTCCTTGATAAAATTCGCCTCCTCTTAAGGAATTTGAACTCCTATCAATTCTTTCATGTGTTAAGGGACCTCAACCGAATCGCTGATAAGGAAGCCAACAAAGGCGTGTTATTGGAGGCTGGGGTGTTATCAGTAAATGGAATTATGAATAATGTGGAGATCCCATGAACCCACATCATCCTCTTGCACTCTTCCAAATGCTAGATCATGAACCAATCCCTTAGAGTTTGGGGAGAAGGAACCGTCTGGAGAGTTCCTGTCAGAAATTGCAAATGTCTAAAATTTGCTAGAAAGGAATCCAAAGTGCAGGAGAGAAGTAACATATGTTGAAACAGTGTTGTATCAAGCTGAAACACAGGGTTGTAACTTACGTTGAAACACAGTGCTGGAACAGATGCTGAAACACAGTGCTGGAACAGATGCCGAAACACAGTGCTGGAATAGATGTTGAAACACAGTGTTGGATCTTTTGGTGAAACAGAGCTGGAACTTATGTTGAAACACAGTGTTGTAACAGCTGAAACACAGTGTTGTTACATATGCTGAAACACAGTGTTGGAACAGATGATGAAACACAGTGTTGTTACATAGGCTGAAACACAGTGCTGGAACAGATGCTGAAACACAGTGCTGGAAATTATGTTGAAACAACGCTGGAACTTATGTTGAAACAGTGTTGCATCACATGTCGAATCTCAGTGCTGGAACATATGCTGAAACAGTGTTGGACCATATGCTGAAACACCGCTGTAACAATTACCGAAACAGTTCTGAGTCATATGCTGAAACAGTGCTGAGACTTATGATGAAACAGTGATTGGAGATTCGGCAATTAATTTCAGAATACGTACAGGAAATAGGTCAGCTCACAAGTCTACAGTTTTAGAAGTAGAATGGATCAGAAAGAAAGGCCCGAAGAAATTCGAGGACATTTTTTATTTTGATCTGTAGGCCCGAAGAAATTCGAGGACATTTTTTATTTTGATCTGTAGGCCCGAAGAAATTTGGGGCCATTTTGTAACTGAATCTGTGGCTTTGCCACCCCTCTAATATAAACTATAACCGTTTTCGTCAAAAAAAAAGTTTCTTCTTTTTTTCTATGAAGACTAAAAGAAAATAAGAAAGGAGAAAGAAAATTTGAAGTGGATAAGAACTTGGCGATATGTAAAAATAACCAAATCAAGGATTCGGAGGATCTAAAACAAAATATCCTAATACTACACAAGTTTGTGTATTTAGTTCAGAGTTCCTTTGAGCTTAATTATCATTATTTTATTTTTATTTTAGAGATGCCTTTAGAACTTATCAGCATGACACTTCAAGTTATAATTTTATGCATTTCTGATTCTCGAGTCAGGTGATAATATTATCATGAGAAAAAATTCCTCCACATTCATTTCAAAATAATTTTTAAATTTTATTTGAACTATAAGAAGAGTAGGGACTCAAACCTTGTTTTCCTTTTAAAATTTCAGCAAGGCAGATTATTTATTTATCACTTGTTTTTAGAGAAATCAAATGCTTGGAATATGAGTGTCGAGTTTCTATTCAGCCTCATCTCTTGTTCAACAAGATCTATTATGCAAAAGGAATGAAATATAAAGTATCGGATAATCATGTAGAATAAAGATGATATGTGATACATAGGTTTTTACTTTTTGTTTTAATGATGTCAAGTGATCATAAATTTATTGAAAATATTTACAACAAATGATCAAATGACTTGGGTAATTTACAAAAGGAACAGAAAAATTGAAAGTTAAAATGCCAATGTCAATCAAATCCGATATATACAATGGAAATCTAAAAAGTGACTACTACATGAAATGTTTTAAATAACGCCCATTGATAGGAGCGTCAAGATTTTCCAGTGAGAATGAGTTTTTTCCCTCAACAACTGCAATTTTGAATGGTCTAAACCAGAGATGATCGAATTTTCCATGTTTCCTTGCATCTTCCTTTCTAGCTTCCCATTTTAAAACTAAATCGTGAGAAAGAAATTCATTGTCTTTGGATTTTTCATCAAAAAGGTCTTTCATATTATCATATTACTTTTGAAGCTTATCATCCACCTCTACTCTATTTTGTTGAACTTCGATGATTTGATTTGTCCTTCCTGTAATATCATTTGGCTCTTCATTTGTATCCTTCCATAGTTTCATCACAGAAAGAGCGAGATTAATAGGAAGGATAACATCATTGCCATCAAATAATTGGAAAGGATACATATCTATATATTTCTTGGTTCCAATTCAGTTTTCCCATAAGGCGTATTTTAGTTGTATATTCCAAGCTTTTTTATTTTTTGTCAAAATTTTCTTAATTATAGTCATCAAGATCTTGTTAGATGATTTAACCAACCAATTTTCCTGAGGATGATAAGTAATAGAATGACCTAAAACAATAATGTATTTATGACAGAAATTGATCATTTCCATAGATTTAAAATTCTGAGCATTATCAATAACTATTTTTCTAGGACAACATAATCTTGTTAGGATGTTTTCTTCCAAAACTTTTATTACTACCGAATCTGTAGCATTCCGAGTTGGAATGGCTTTAGCCCATTTCGTAAAATAATCGGTAGCAATTAGAATCCATCTATGTTGAGCACTTGATTGCGGATGAATTTCTCCAATGAATTATAGGCCCCATTGTTGGAAAGAAGCTTCATATGTTACTGGAATTAAAGGTAAGGCAAGAAGATTTTGCTTACCAACGAATAGTTGACATGAATTCCAAGCTCTAACCCTTGAATTTACATCAGTAAATAACTTTGGCCAATAATATCATGCCCTTAAAATCTTGTAATTTGTTTCTCTCCATGTGTGATGTCCTCTGCATACTCCTTCATGAAATTCATCAACGACACCTTCTATTTTAGATTCTATCAGGAAACATAACATGAAACCCAGAGGGTCTTTCCAATATAGTTTCCCATCAATAATGGAATACTTAACTTCATGTAGCTTTAAAGTTCTTTCTTTATAAAGAGTCGTGTCATTTGGGCATTGAAGAGTAACGAGGTATGTAACAATATCACAGTACAAGGGAGAGGAAGAAAACTTATCTTCAATCTGAAATATAGGTGCTTAATCGTCAATTTCCTCTATATCTAGAAGTGAATCATGTGATTCAAAGTTATTTATTCCAAGTGCTCTGAAATTTGACTTGGCTAACAGTCTTGTCAGACCTTGACCTTTCACTAGCTTGGTTGGTTTCACTATCTGGCTGAACCAAGATATCCTTAATTGCATTTGTTGGTACATAAACAATTATTTTGGAGTGCAAGACATATGTCTTGAAAGCCTTGAGAGTTTTCACCATTGCATAAGCTTGTTTTTCAAGAATATCATATCTTAGCTCTACATCCTTGAGGCTTTTGCTAAAAACTGCTATTGGATGTTCATATCCTTCTTCGTTCTTTTGAAGGAGAACTGTTGCAACAGTATGTTCAGAAGCAAAAGATAAGATTAAGAATTATTTTGTATAGTCTAGACTTACCAATACTGGTGCTTCTCCTATAGCTTTCTTAACACGCTCGAAAGATTTTTTGGCTTCTCCAGTCCATTTTACTTCGTTGTCTTTTTTTATCATATTTGAAATCAATTTTATTATTTCAGCAAAGTTAGGAATAAATCTCCTCAAAAAATTGATCTTAACTAAAAAAGATTGAATATCTTTTCTATTTCCAGGAATATTAATCGGGTCAATAGCCTCAACTCGTTTAAGATCAACCTTAATTCCATCTTTTGAAACTATATAACCTAAAAGATTACCTTCTTGCATAGCAAAGTGTGATTTTTGGGGGTTAAGAGACAAACCAAATTTTATACATTTTTCAAAAGTTTGTCTGAGGTGCATCAAATGTTCTGCATAAAAATTGGGAAAAAATGCCATATCATCTAGATAAATAACAACAAAGTTGTCTCTCTCATCGATGAACGTGATATCCATTGCCCTCTGAAAAGTTGCTCATGCATTCATCGAACCAAAAGGATTTTATCATACATAAAATTTCCCCATGGAGTAGTAAATGCAGTCTTTTCTCTATCATCTTCATGAACAACAATCTGATTATATCCTAAGAAACCATCAATCATAGAAATTCGGTTAGCCCCTACTACCTTCTCTAAAACATGGTCCATTTTTGGGAGCAATTAGGTGGGGGCTAGGTTTTGTAGTGCCTTCTGTTGGAGGCGTAGGTCCGAAGCCCTCCTCTCCCACCATCCCTTAAACATTTGATGGTTGCCTTGAACCCATGCCAATTAGCAATCCTGAGTTAGCAAGTAAAATCATAATAGATAGAGATCCTTTCCCCACCAATCACACCATCCAGAGAGGCAAGCCCCCTCCTTCCTCCCAAGTTCAAAAAGAAAGACAGCGTATCCATTTCAAGTCTAGTACAGACTATCTGAGTTTCAAGTCAGGGTATCTTATTACACCTGGGCGGTATAGATTATATAGACCGGAATGGAATGGATGATGTCAAAAATGTGGTTGACTGAGACTGGTAAAAGAAGGGATGTGTAAGCCAATGAGGATGGGACTAAAGAGTTCCCTTTTTCATTTATCTTTAAGAGAAGACCAATTTAAGTTCCAAAAATCAATGCAGAGTCTTATTTTTTCATTCTTCTTTCTAACAGGGACCAGATTGGCCACCCATTCAGAGTATATGAGGGGAATGATGATTTTTGCATCAAGGAGTTTTTTAACCTCTTTTTCTATTACCGACAGAAGAATTCGTTTTATTTGTCTAAGATTCTGCTTGAAATGATTAATACCATGTTTTAAGGAAATTTTGTGTTCAATAATAGAAGTATCATAAGTTTTTAAATCATCATAATACCATGCAAAAACATCTTTATATTGTTTAAGTAACTTGGCCTATTTACTTTTTATTTGTGTCGGAAGATATTTTGATATTTTGACCATTTTGGGATTTTCATTAGTTCCTACATTACAGTCTTCAACTTCTTCGGGTTGAGGTCGCAAAGTAGACTTTAAAGGTATATCATCATGGTCAAGCAGTCTTTATAGAGGTATCATACCTTTAGGAATTTGATTGTTTTTAAGTAGGAGCATGTGGTGATTTGCAATTTTATCTTGGAACTTTTCTGGGTTCTCTCCTTCTTGCATGATTTGAGCGAGATCATTCTGATTTTCTTGATCTATGTGGGTCTCAGAAAACTCATCTACCATTTCCAGGAACTGTTTGATTCGTTCATCATATTAAAATACTTGTCAATGTTGAACATTGTTTGGAATTGAAGGTCTATGTCTCATATCAATATGATATTTCATCTTCAAAACAGTAAGTGTTGTGAAAATCGCAGCATCTTTGGCTAAAGAATCAGCTTCTTGATTTTTCATTCTAGGAATAGAATGAATATTAAAGGATGAGAAGAAATTCTCTATAAGATCCCAGGCACAATTTCTATATGATCTCAATCTCGGATGCTTAGCTTGATATTGTTGTTTTATTTGTTTTACAATGAGCTCGGCAACACCATAAACTATCAAATGTTCGATTTTTAATTTTCTTGCAGCTTCTAATCATAAAACTAAAGATTTGTATTCATAGACATTATTGGTATAATCAACATCTCATTGTAATCTATAAGGGAAAGGAATAACATACTCATCACCTGGTGCCACAAACAAAAATCCATCTCCTGCTCTTTCGCAGGATGAAGCACCATCGAAGAACACTTTCCACCTCCCTTATCTAACATTTATATTTTTCTTTGAAATTTCTGTTTTTTTATTTTCTTCTTCTATACATTCTTCAAAATCGCCATCCATGGATAATATACAATCACCTAAATCTTGATCAGCAACATAGACTGGATATTTATTGGGTTTTTTAGGGTCGCTTACAGTATACGCCGGTCTAGTTTCTCTGTACAGACGAGTAAATTGTCCACCAAAAATTGGAATTGTAGCATAGTTCATGTCTAGCTGAATTGATCCTCCTGGCTTGGTGCCCCAATATTTGTATAGAAGCATTCCATACTTGGCAGGAACGTTAGCAACAACCACATCCATAAGAATACTTTTCACAGGAACCTGAGCAATATTTACCACTATATCTTTAATCATACGCAGACACTTAACCTTTCTAGAATCGAACGAATATAAATCTTGATAAGGTTTGGTAATTTCAAGGCCCAATTTTTCCATGATAATATTATGCATTAAATTATGCGAGGCTCCTAATTCTAACATGCAATTATGAAGTAAATGACCGTGCACAGTCAATTTAATATAGAACAGAGCAACATAATCCTTATTTTTTTCAATGTGTGGTCCAAACATGATTTTAGGTTTTTCATCCTGCAAATTGATAACATCATCTTGACATTCAGCATCAGAAAAATTTATTGCTTTAGCGATCTATTTTTTATAGATCGGGTTCCTCGCAAATTCAACCAGAGGCATTGGAATTTTAATTTTATTAATTTCATTCTCTAAATTTAAAGTCCCAATTGGTTTTTCAATTTCCCTGGTTTGAACTTCAGCTTTTGTATTTTATGGCTTCTTAGTTTGCATTGTTTCAACTTGATTTATTCGGACAACTTGCATTTGAGTTGATGGTTTTGTAACTGCTGCCTCATTTGATTTCTTTCATGATAAAATCTTTTTTTGTGGGATATATGTAGGACCTTTTTCTCTTGGCCTCGAATCATATTTATGTTGAAGCTCGGCCATTATTGAGTCAGCGAGACCTTGGTATGTAAAATCCATCAGATTGTTGATATTTTCATCACTATTAAATAGAGATTCAAAATCTAAGGAATTCTCATAATCCTGTTTGGTTAGGTGATTCTCAATATCATCATCGTTGAGGTTGTTTACATCTTCCTCTAATTCCTCATAATCTTGCACCTCATCTATCTGTATGAAATTCTCAATTTTAAAAGGAGATTGAATCTTTTGATTCTCGTTTTTTATTTGTCTTTGTTGTATCTGAGGGTTGGGATTTCTCCTGAATTGATTTATGACATATGGGTCAAGTTTGGCGTTTTCTATTTCCATCTAGGAAATTTTTTTCGATGAATCTTTAATAATGTTCGGCATCTCATCCATTTTTTAAATGCCTATTTTTTAAAATGCATGGGTTCTCTTGTTACCATCTCAACTTTAGTTTTCTACTTCCTCGATTCCATCATATTTTATTTAATCTCTATAGTGACATCTTGCATCCCCACTAAAGTAGTGGATATTTTTTCTCTCAAAAGTAGAGCGAAATCATAATCAAAATCCCCTGCAAAAGTGAATTTTGCAGTTGGTTGAGAAGGTTTAACTTCGACTGAGATTTTGTGATAAATATTTGTTGGGTTACTGAGAGGGGGGGTGAATCAATAATAGATCAATCTAATCCTTTTAAACCATATAATCTAAGTGTTATATCAATGTAGAATTATCATCCAATAACTGCAGAGTAAATAAGCAATGAAAAAATGAACAATCATACACATACAAAGTACACCAGTGTTTTAAGTGGAAACCCAAAGTGAGAGAAAACCACGGAATGTTTTTTCTTATATTTTTTTAATAATTACATTCATTGGAAGCACCAACTTCCTTTTTTTTCCAGCTGCAACTGGAAGGAGTCTCCAACCCCCTAGTTTCTCGGGCTAAAACCTGAGGGAAGATCCAACTCCCCAATTCTCTAGCTACAACCAGAAGGAGGCTAAAACCCCCTATGATCTTCGGCTACAACCGGAAGGTGGATACAACCACCTGTCCTTTCCCCATCCAACTGCCCTAAAATATAAATGTCAAATGTAGACAACCGGTCACTATCACTAAATCAACCATTGCCACTGTCAACCTGTCACTGTCAACCTGTACCAATAATCTGTAACAACATGTACAAATCAACCTGCACCAAACAAACTGTACCAATAACCTGAACCAACATGTATCATGCATCAACCTTGACTCATCAAGATGTACCAACATCATCAACTATACACCTCATGTATGTGCCAACTCATCAACTATACACCTCATGTATGTGCTAACTCATCAACTACTTGTCTCAACCATGTACCCAACATGTACCTCAACCATATACCAAAGACATACACCAATATAACCATCAAAATTTATCTAACAATTCATCACTCTATCCATAAACCAAATACCATAAACCCTTACATCAAACCATGTTCCACAACCTCACTGTTATGTAACCTCAAGCTAAACCAACAACTTCATCAACACATCACAACCAAAAGACCAATACTCATATGCCAAATACCAAAAACAAAATACCAAATGTATCCCTCAACAAATCTGTTATATGCAGCAATATTGAACATCCAATACCATCTTAAGAGCTAAACCCTAGCTCACAAAACATACCTCAAACAAGATGTGCCATATCTATCATAAATATACCCCAACCATGTTGCTGCTGCGATTTTTCTACTGCACTTTTTCTGTCATGATTTTTCTACCTGACTTTTTCTGTCGTGTTTTTTCTGCCGCGATTTTTCTGCCGCACTTTTTCTGCCATGATTTTTCTATCGCACTTTTTCTACAGTGATTTTTCTATCGCGGTTTTTCTACCATGGTTTTTCTGTCGCACTTTTCATGCCGCAATTTTTCTCTATCAATAATACCTACCAAAATAACCTTTTACAAAATAGATATTCAATGATATTCAAGTGTGATAAAAATGAGAGAGTATTGTCTCTTATTTATACTTTCATGTATCTTCCTCAAGGAGTTACCTTTTAACCATCTTAACTCACTTTCCTTATTTTAGGGTTAACCAACTTCTAACCACTTGTCCACTTAGTAAATTCTCCATTAACTTTATTATTTAAATAATTTCCTTTGTATCCACTTTGACTTATAGTACACTCATCACTTCACTTTATTATTTACCTTCTAAAATATCTCAAACCACTTTCCTTATTTTAGGAAGTTCTCCGTTGACTTTATTATTTAAATAATTTTTTTTGCATCCTCTTTAACTTATATTACACTCATCACTTCACTTTATTATTTAAATAATTTCTTCTTTGCAAACACTTTCACTACTTTGACCTTTTAGGGCTTCTAGATGACTCATGAGGGTTATCCAACTTCACATGGCCATAATTCTCTAACCGTGAGGAGTTATGTGACATTCCACATACCACCGGAAATGGCATGACATGTACTATCCATCTAGAATAGTCTTACTTGAAAATATATCAAAACACATACCATTATCCATCAAATAAACTTGGGTCCATTACCCAAACCTTTGTGCTATCGGAATTCTCTACCAGACTTTCTTCAAGGGTTGACATCAATGACAACCAACCCAATTAATCAACAAGATTATTAAATCTTTGGATAAATTCAAGGACTAATTCAGAACTTTTCTTTCTCGAGGATCAAAATTCGATTAAGTAATAAAGATGATATTTTTTCTCGCCCCATTGCCTTACGAAGGCAGTTTCCAGATCATTATATGATGGCATAGTACCTACTAGAAGTCCTCTAAACCAAGTTCTTACTTTTCCTTCTAAAGTTTGTACCAACAGTTTTGTGTAAACATCCTCGTGTTCAATACCAAGAATATCAGTGAATTGATTGAAGAAGGATATATGTTTTGTTTTTGTTAAATCCCCTTCTCCCGTGAATTTAGGGAGGCTCTTCATGTAAATTTTCAGGTAAATCATGCAAGGCAATAGGAAGAGCTAAGGGATCATATCTAGCAGCGACCTTGGCAAAGATCATAGGGGGTTGAGCTTTTCCACCAGCCCCTGCACCTCTAGCACCAGCACCTCCAGCATCAGCCATTGAAAGTCTAGGATACGGAATTCGAGGACTAAAAAGGAGATTTTCAAAAACCTCAAAATATTGATCTACTAATATTTTGGCTACTTTGAGATGTTGTGAATCAAGTTCAGGAAAATGATCATGAGAAGATGGAAGATCTAGATGGGGAGGAAAATGAAACCTTGAGCTTGGTTCCTCAAGTCTACCTGATGTATAGATAAGAGAAGTAATAGGGGATGAACCTGAGTATAGAAAATAATCTTCAGGGTTTTTGAAAACATGAACTTTTACTTCAGGAAGAGAAAGAATCGGCTGAGTACTAATGATAGTAGGGATTGAAATGGATTCTTTGTTTTCACTGGTAAAAGCATCTATTAATGAAATAGGGATGGTCTGGTCAATCTCAAACTTTATTTCAGGAATAATTACTTCTGGAGTTTCTAGTTTAACTTCAGACTTACTTGTTGATGTTTCTGCAGAATGAACTCGTTTAAAATTTTCTTTGAGATTTACTTCTTCAGCAGGAATCTTAACATTAACTTGTGTAATTATAGGTCGATGGACCTTACCTATTGATGGAGAAGTTTTTCTAAGATATCCCTTTGGTTTCAACAATTTTTTGGTATCTGAAACTGGCGTAGTCTGCTTTTCGTCTGGGTTTTTCCTCGTATTATTTCGAACAAAGGTCGGCTTTACCTACAATGGAGTCACCAAGTGAAAAGTGAACCTTTTCACGTAGTCAATCTTTGTTCACCATCAAAGATCGAAAATTAACTTTGTCGTTCTCCCAGGGAAAAATGATTTTGTTTCTCCATCCCCGGCAATGGCGCCAAAAATATGTTGTTCCTGATGTTGATTCTAAGGCTCAAAGAATAATGTCAGGCATCAAAGATTTAAAATAAAGTATTTTTATGAGTGCTTTTTCTACCTTCAATTTTCTGAGAAATTATCTTTAAATGAAATTAATGATAAGACAGTACAGAGATTGTATCTCATTATCTTAGTCACCATTATAATGTCAAATGATGTAGAAATGATTTACAAAACTGTTAAACAAAGTCATGTATCAATTACAGATAAGGCTCACCTTGTTTGCGGCAAAAGAAAAGTAGAAGATGCACCCTTGAAAAGGAGATAAAAATGGAGTAATTCACACAGATCACAAGTCTTGTTTTACTCACAGTAATAATAGAGGAAAAGTTCTTTCTGAATGAAATCTGATATAATATGATCACAGTAGATGTAGTACGAAATTGCAATCATTCACTCTTCAAGAACTATAGAAAGAAATTCAGAGAAATGGAAACATAGATGAAACACATAACTCAAATTGAACGAAACTTAGAATCTCTTTATGCACTTGTATTAATATTCAAAAAGATTTCTATTTTACATTCGGAAAGAAGCAGCCTACAATAGATCTGAAATCTATCTATTTATACAAAAATTGTCACAACTGAAAATTGTTGGACTTCCCACAATATATGCCTAAACATAGAATACATCCGAATAAAATAACAGCATGCAAATAGTGTTGAGTTTTGTTGGTGCTTCATCTGTCTCTCCGTCTGCTTGTAGATGTGCTCATTTTCCTTTGATATTTAAGTCAAGTACACATGTCCATTAAGGCCACCACAATCATTTGGATTACTGTCTTTTTCATTCAATTTCATTGTCATCTACCCCTTCAAATGCGTTCACTAGGATAAAAAATTGCAGTTGAATATATGGGGGTGGTAATTGAACAAATAGCTCATTGTTGGTTCATTATGGGTTAGCTAATGGTTATGGGGAAGAGCAATTGTTCATGAATAGGATTACGTGGAGACAAGTGTCCAATAAGGAGGTGGGATGAGTGGATGTGAGAATGTAGGTGGTAGGGATAGATGAGGTAAGTGATGTGTGGAGGGCGTGACAAGCTAGAGGGTGAAAGGTAGAGTGGATGGAGGATAGATGTTGAGTCAAGATTCTAACAGTCCAGTGTCAAATAATAATCAAATAAAACAAATGACCTAAATTCCCTTTATTCTTTTATGTTTTATGGGGGCACGAGGAAGTGGTTTTAAGGTAACTCTCCTTTCATCCTGCAATGCACCTGGTGATGCCACGTATCCCCAAGAGAAAATCGTGGTTTATATTGTGGGACCGCCCTTCAAAATTAAACCCTACGCAACTTCTCCCCCCACAATCGCTCTCGATCGTTGATCTCCACGGTTCATTAAAACACGACTTTCGATCTTGCAAAGTGAGATAAGTGCCCAAAGTTTAAGCAGAGGTCACAGCTCTCGGTCACATATAGAGAAGACAGAGCGAACTTTGTGCAATTCTTGTCCGTCGATCCAAGCAGGGGACATGTGTCAGACGATCCTCGTATTCGGCGATCTTGTACTCCAAGAGGAAGAAAGCAGTGCTGAGTAAAGAACTCCCAAAGCCCAGAGTTCATCTAAACCATTGATCAAAGTGGACATGGAGATCCTGCACTTTGGAGACTTAGCACTCTGGAAGGTTTGTGGTGTTATGCATCTCGGAATGCCCGAAGCCCGGAGTTCTAAAGTAAATCGTTGTCGTCCAAATAAAAAGGATGTGCAGTGATAAATCTCTCACTTTGGGGACTTATCACTCCAGAACATTTGTGAAGCAAAGCATTGGAGCAAGAACTGGCCGAAGCCCAAAGTAAATGTGAACCATTGAAGGCTGAGAACGCGTGTCAGCAGATCTGACACTCTGGAAAGTTAACACTTCATAGGTTTTTGGTCTACACATTATTGTTCCCATTTTCGTCTTCTCTATATTATCTTCTTTGCTTCTCATTTTGTCAATTTATCCCTTCCCTGCCATATTTGGTTCCTTTCCTAGTTTATCAGGCTTCCAAACCGGTTTAGTATTCCACTATATTTTGAAATCTTATCCATCAAGCTTCCTTGCAACTTTTTGTGGTGCCATAATACTTAAGGAAATAAGATTACCCTATCTGTAACAAGAGAAGTCTGTAAGCTCTTCACTGAATGAAAAATTGTTAATTGTAAAGGGTAAAATGATTTTGAAATTCAAAGAGCTTTATAAAATCTATCAGTCTTCATATAGATCTGTTTACAGAGAGATTATTAAAAAGTCTGATGGAATTTATTACCTGGAAAATCACAATTTATTCAAATCATTAACTTTAGCTAATCATAAACGTCATTAAAAATTCGACGGCTCGACATTCGGAGGTTTTGAATGTAAGAGGGTAGAAATCTCCCGAAGGCCGAATTCACAGAGAAGTTAATCTCTTATTAATCACTTTTTGATCTGGATTAGTTTCGGCACGAAATGAGAGCGGAGATATAATAAAGAAATGCACAGAGATATCATGGATATCCAATAATATAATAGAAATGAATCAGAGATGCAACCATAAACACATAGATACAGTAACATACGATTTCTATTAATGAAATAAATGTACAGAGACAGTAAAAATATAGAGTGAAAGACTCGCTAGAATGGTGGCAACTTATCTCTAAGAAGAGATGTGAAGGCTACTCCCATTCACCATAATATGATTATGATTAGGCTCTGAAGGCATTTTTACAATAAACAGGAATGAGAAAAAACCCTAGACATCTAAAAACCTAACCCTAGGAGATGAAGCGCCAAAAGTCATGTGGTCCCCGTTTGAGTAAGTTAGTACATCAACTTCCCGAGGTCGTAACATTTGCATACGATCTTCGTTTTAGGCATATGATAGCCCATTGGAAATGTATCGTCGAGGAGATTCATTTTAGGTGCAATATTGAAGGAACTTTCATATTTCAAACCTATGTTCCCAAAAAAAAACATCGTTTAGGGCCTCAAAATAGCTCCGGAAGTGAAAACCTACTAAAAATAGTAAATTACCAAAATTCCTAGAAAATTGTTTTGAGCCAGTTGGAAAAGGTGGGTGGCCACCGATATATACTTAGATCAATCCTCCCTCCTTAGGCAGAAATGGTCTCCATTGCGTTGAGTGCCGGGGGGAGAGGAAAAAGTGTTTGCTAAAACTGCATCTTGGTGAGTTGCTTGCCTTGTTGGAGATGTTGCGTTGCTTAGTTTGTGGAAGTTTGTCAAGAATCTATTGAGGCTGAGGTTGTTCAAAAAGTCGATCTACACAAGAGGATGGTGTGAAGAAGGAATCTTTGCGCTTTGATGCAACCTTATCGACCTGCTTCTATTGGATAGAAGGTGCTTGGAGCAAGGTTGTAGTGGTTCCAGTGTCCTTTTGTTCCCCTTTTGAAAAGCTTGTGAAGAAGCTGAATTTTGTAGTATGAGATACTACCTTGCAGCACTGTTTAGGTGGAACAATAGTCAGAACTACCTCTAGTATTCTATAGAGATGACCCCCTAGAGAAACAATGGCACTGCGGAGTTGAGACTCATAAATAGCATGGCATATTCACATATATGGTTGGCCCAAGAGAACATCACAAACATCCAGTGGGGAAACATCACATAATACCTCATCCTTTAAGGGTTGGATGTCGTATGACAATCGGCACTGTTGGCTAACACAAAGATCCGATCCTTGGCGAAGCCACCCAATGTTGTATGGATGCGAGTGTGGTGTTGTCGACAATCCCAACTGTTTGATGACCTCTGCTAAGATGAGGTTCTTATGGCTTCCGCTAATAGAAATAAAATGCAGCGGGGTCCCCTTCACCCACATCTGCAAATGAAAAAGGTGCTCCCCCTCTTCAGGATTTGTTGGTTCTTCTGGTTGAATTATTGTGATTGCGACAATAGCAGTGGGGTCTACGTCGATGATCTATATTTTACCAGTATTTCAAAATCAGGGTTTGTCTCCTTTTCTTTGATCTCAGCCACCAATGAATTTTTTGAGAAACATTCATCGGTGTTGTGCCAGGGGCTTTTGTGGAAATCGCACCATTTTTCGGTGTCCTCCTTTGTCTTCCTGTGACCCTTCTTTTCTTGTGGCTTGGACTGGTTTTCAGGAGAGTATTTGTTAGAGTTGTCTTTGTCATACTTTGGTTGTTGTGAATTCACATACCCAAAATCTCATTTTTTTTGGTGCTTAAATTTCTGCTTGATTTTAACATCATATCGGTAAGTAGCACCGAGTGATGAGATGTCCAGAAAATCCATTTCAGTTTGGATGTATCTTTGTAGAACCCCATGGTATTTCAGAACCAAATGTCGTTTGAAGTCTTTAATACTCATCTTGGTGCGCAAGGTATGGAAGGTATTGGTGAACTCTGAAACTGTTTGGCCCCTATCTTCCTGCAGTGTGGTCCATCTCATGTACTAGTCCTCATAGTTGCCAATAGGGTAATATTGTTCCTTTACTGCATCCACAAAAAAACCTCAAATGGGCTCGGTCCCATATATTCCAGACTCCTCTGTGGAAATGTTCTCCCAGTAAGTTTCCCACCAATGTTTGACATGGGGGAGAGCCTTAAGGAGCACGAATATCATCTTTTCTTTGTCGGAAAAATTGTGAACAGAGAAATAACCTTCTAACAGATTTAACCATTTATCTAGGGCATCCGCATCTATCTGACCTTCAAATATAGGAATATCAAAATTGATATGTACCTTAAATGGTGAGGTTCCTCCAAAGTGGCATCTTGATGAAGATGCACCTAATTCTATCAGCAGACGTTGAAGGATGTGGGAAAAATTCTCCATAATTTCATCCCTCTGTCGCGTGAGCGCTTTCTCAAGCAACAGATTTATAGGATCGTCTGCTCTATCATTTTTCTTTTCTTCCTCCATGGAGGGTTTATTGGGCGTGCGAAAGCGATTTTCTTAAAGAGAGACAAGCTCGAGACCCAAATTTCTATACTCATACCTCGGGGACATACACTGGAAAAAAAAAGGATAAAGAGCAGTGTGCTCTGAAACCATTGATCCGGATTAGTTTCAGCACGAAATGAGATCAGAGATATAATAAAGAAATGCACAGAGATATCGTGAATATCCAATAATATAACATAAATGTATCAGAGATGCAACCATAAACACATAGATATAGTAATACACAATTTCTATTAATGAAATAAATGTACAGAGACTGTAAAAATACAGAGTGAAAGACTCGCTAGAATGGTGGCAGTTTATCTCTGAGAAGAGATGTGACGGCTACTCGCATTCACCATAAGATGATTACAATGAGGCTTTGAAGGTCTTTTTACAATAAACAAGAATGCCAAAAAACCCTAGACATCCAAAAACCTAACCCTAGGAGATGAAGCGCCAAAAATCATGTGGGCCCTGTTTGGGTAAGTTAGTACATCAACTTCCTGAGGTCGTAACTTTTGCATATGATCTTCGTTTTAGGAGTATGATAGCTCGTTGGAAAGGTATCATCGAGGAGATTCATTTTAGGTGAAATATAAAAGGAATTTTCATATTTCAAACCTTTTTTTCCTGAAAAAAAAAAACATCGTTTAGGGCCTCAAAACGGCTCCGGAAGTGAAAACTTGCTAAAAATAGTAAATTACCAAAATTGCCAGAAAAATGTTTTGAGCCAGCTGGAAAAGGTGGGTGGCCACCAATATCCACCAGGATCACTTTTATGTTTCAATTAATCATGTTTTAAACATTGAGTTATCCTTAAGTACTTCGACGGTTCAGCGTTCAGGAATTTTTTATGTAGTATGATAGAAATCCTTCAAAGGACGAATTCCCGAAATAATTTATTAAGACTTAATCATGATTAATTAAAGTTATTTAAATGTTTTATTAACTCTTTAAATGATCCATATTTAGGAGTGGAATGAACTTATTAACGGACTGAATACAATAAACACATATATTGGAAGAATAACACAGATATCCAGTGAACAATATCTTCTATTAAATAATGAAATAGGCTAAAACTGTAGAATTGAAACTTGCTCGAATGGTGGTAGCTATATCTGAGAAGAGATGTAGCTGCTATGCACATCCTTCTGAGTAGAATGGATTACAATGAGGCTCCATAGGCCCTTTTTATATTACTCATTAATGTCAAAACCCTAAACATCCAAAAACCTAACCCTAGAAGGTGAAACGCCAAAAGTCATGTGGGCCCTATGGGTAAGTTGGTGTAATTTGGTACCTCAACTTTCTAGTGTCATAATGTTTGCATACGACCTATGTTTTAGGTGTGATAGGCCATTGGAAAGGTCTTTCAGAGAAATACACATTTCGTCATCAAGCTTTGACTCTGTCTATAGTCTGACTCTGGCGAGAAAAAAAAACAATGTTTAGGGCCTCAAAATATCCCTAAAAGTACAACAAGATGTGTTGACATGAAAACATACAAAATAAGTCAGAGGTATTAGGCGAGAGGCCACCCATATCCACCTGGAGAATGTGTGAGGCTTCAGACAGCCCCATAAGTGTAGAACTCACAATTATAAAGCAATACATAAAGACATGTTGAACATAAACGGACATGAGGAGCCAGTTGGAATAGGTGGGTGGCCACCAATATCCACCTGGATCATTAAAAAACTTTTTACTTTTTGTAATATTCATTACTTCGGTGCTTTGATATTTTGGAGAACATTAGAACCATTTGCTCAAGTTAGAGTAACTCATCGACGAATGACCTTACTGAAGAACAATGACCCTTGGATTTATTTTAAAAAAGGAAATTCTCTAACTTTTTTTCTTTTTTGGGTAAAATTTTTATTCTTAAGGGGAAAAATCTAAAGTTCAAAATCTCAAAATTATGCGTGTTCCAACAGTAATATTGGTGACAAAATTTTACCCTCACTGTTTTGGTTGTAACTTTCTCATATGAGATCTTTTTTAGGAACCGTTTAGCTCGTTAGATAGATATCTTCGAGTTCTTTTATTTGAGATAAAGATCCAAAGTGTAGGTGCACTTTGTTCTTGTGGGTTTTCACTTGCTAAAAATGTCGTTTAGGGCCTCAAAAATGCCCTGCAAGTTAATGACCTTCAAAAATATGAAAAATTTGGAAGATTTCACACAAAATTCATTGTTTTATTACTGTAAAAATTATTTAAATATTAATAGTTGATATCAACTCATGATAAATAGCAGTTGTTGATCTGACCTTGTCGGCCATTGGCAATTGGTATCATCCTTTGGATGCGTAAAACATTTTTCCAAAACTATCGATCTGAGCTTCAGTCATCAGTCTCATTCCCCAAAACCCTATTTTCAACCAACTCTTAAATTGTTAAACAACAATATTTGTTGGTGAATGAAAAACTCTGCGTTGATTTTTTCGATACCCAACCATAAGCCCATAAGTAATTGGCGATCCTCAATGACTGTCGAATGCTTTCTCAAATCAATCGATTTGACCATCGTCGACTTTTGGTGGATGACGTGGTATAAAACATCATCCTAAGGTGTCAACTTGGGTGACATGGAATAACACATGGATGTTGACGTGGCATGACACGTGGATGATGAATTCACCATCCTCTTTCCCCCATCGGTCATCAACCAATTCTCTTGGACAACCCAAACACCTCGATGACTTCGACCTATGCCAAACCATCGATGCATCGGCCCTCGGCGACTTCTCTTGTTTCGTTCAAACACTCCACCAAATTTGGCCGACCTCCGACCATCATCCCATCGTACATCGATAAATTTTGTTTCTTTTTTGGGACACTTC
>JZKD02S1638267.1:95524-114745 GCA_000966675.3 Picea glauca
AACCAAATCTCCTTGGATTTTTTCCATAAGGGACAGTATGTGGTGAAGAATATTGTCAGAGAAATATATAGCACCTGGGTTAGTAATTGACAACCTTCCAAAGGTCTTCCCACGAACTATGTCCAATGGAGAACTATGGTGCAAGATTTATCTATCCTAGGAAAGTATGTAGCATGGAAAGTCGGGTCTCAAGGAAACAAGTTTGAATTGGAGTAGATGCCATTGTTGATTGTGGAAATGGAAAAAAAATTCCTCATGGTTTGGTGCATCATCTTAGGAATTTGGGTATGTGTATGTTATCTACAAATATTCTAGGCCTTCCTGACATCTAGAGACCATTGTGGGATGATTACATCTTTGTTATAAAGAGTGTGCATATTCACATATCTCGGGATGAGGATGAATTAGCTTGGGTTTTTAATGAGTCGGGAGGATATTATTTAGCAAAGTTGGGTTATCAAGCTTAAATGGTAGAGAAAAATAACAATCAAGTCTGGTGGTTCAAGAAGATTTGGAAAATCCAGTGTCCACCCAAATGTGTCATGTTCCTATGGCTCATGCTCAAAGACTAGGTTCTAACGAGGGACATGTTACAAAGGCCTAGCAATTAGGGTCATGGGATTTTCTATCTGTGCAAAGATGTCGAAGAATCAAACCATCATTTATTTCTTGAGTGTTATTTTTCTCAACAAGTCTAGGCAAACATTGGAAACAAGTTAGGCTTGCCTAATATGTGGTTTAAAGAAAATGTTAACAACTTTATTTTGGAATTAATTTGCAGTGCTCAGCGAAAGCAGTTCAAGGATAATTTGAAGGATGGAATTTATATTAAAGTGTAGAAACCTTAGCAAATCTTATTAGTCCTTAACATTAAAACTATATAATGTTTGAGGATATTTTTGTAAAAATATTCAAATTTCTAAGGATTTAAAACAATTTTATTCTATAGAATTTGGGGAAAACATATTTAGAAAAAATGAAAAATAGTGAATCATTTTTTAGAAAATACATTGACAATTAGCCCATGAACGAAATTTAGCACCTAAAATTTTCCCTAAAGCAGTTTCAATCTCTTCCTTCAATTGTTGTGTGGGGGGTATGGCTTGCTTGTAATTGTAGCCTCTTTGAAGGTAAGGTTCGACCATATTTTCAAGTTGTTCAATGTTCCTTGTCCTCGAGCTATAGGGCCTTTGGATATCGATAGACAAAATCCATGGGGTTTCTTTGACGAGGCCTCCCAAGGGTTGGATAGGAAAAGCATCGTATTTTTTTGCTTTATCTTTATTGTTCTCATTTCATAACCGAGAAAGCATGTCTAGGTTGGGGCTCGAACAATTTCAGTGAATTTAATGCTCTATTCGGACTATTGAAATGTGTTAAAGGACGTGGAATGGAAAGTCTTCAGGTTCTAGTTGGACTATTGAAATGTGTCAAAGGATGTGGAATGGAAAATCTTTAGGTTTTGGTGGATTTAAAACTGGTAATAAATTGGATGTTAGATGCAACAAGTATTGTTAAGAATGCTTTGTTGTATTTAGGTCATCAATTGAAACATATCTATGCTTCATTCCAAAAAATCACTTTCAGACATGTCTTTAGGGAACAAAATACAGAGGCAAAATCCTTATTGAAACCCACACTGGAGCTTCCAATAAATCTTTCTTTTCATGAGGAGTATTGGTCTAGAGAGCTTATCTCCAGAAGCAGTTTTTTCATTTGATCTATTATGTTTCTATGTTTGGTTTTTTGGGACTCTTTGTTATGATCCTTTTTTAACCAATGTACTATAAATACTCTCTTTTGGGACAAACTATCTCCTTGTCTAGCTACTATGAACTCACCATTGATGCACCTTCAAAATAAAACTTCTTTTTTTATTAATGGAAGCTATTTATTTTTTCGAGAAAAAACATTATTCAAAATAATATACATATACTAAAGTGGAAACCTAACCCAAATATACTAAGTACCCCATATATTACCTTAATTATTATATTAGCTTAACTAATATTATATATGGGATACATGGTATACCATGTACTCTGTATAACTAATATATAGATACTCGATTTGCATGGGATACATGGATTGGGTCCATATATGATATTAGTTTAATTAATATATAGAGTACCCCTATATAGGGTACGTGGTGACTAATATATGAGATATATGGGATACACGATATACCACATACTATTAGTCAAGCTAATATATATGTGTGTGTATGGTACCCCATATTTTATATTAGCTTGATTAAAATTTAATATATGCATTCCATATATTATATTAGCTTGATTAAAATTTAATATATGCATTCCATATATTATATTAGCTTGATTAATATGTAGAGTACATGGTATACCTCATACCACATATATTTGATTTGTCAAGTTAATATAATATAATATAATATATCAACTTGATTAATATATGGTGTACGTGGTATCTCATATATTATATAATATATTAGCTTGATTAATATATGGTGGGGGTGGGGGGATATTATTAGAGAAAACATATGAATCCCCCCACCTCCACCTTCATTGAAGGTGGGGTGGCGATGGAGCTATATATTAAAAAAACATACATTGAAGGTAAAGTGGGAAGGATATATTAGAGAAATTTATGGGGTGGGGGTCGAGAGATATATCCCATGTTTTTGCTAATATATCCCCTCAATGTATGTTTTCTTTAATATACCCCTACCCCACCCTCTAAAAGGGTGAGAGTGGAGGTGTATTAGAGCAAACATATAACTAATATATAAATATATTAATATTTTAGTTGTGTGGGAATTATATTTAAATATTAGTTAAAAATAATATATGAATATGTGAAACCATATATTCATAATTCTCATTTATTTCATTTATTAATTAAAGTAATGTATAAATACTATTTATAATTATTTTAAAATCGAATTTGTAAAAATGATTTAAATATTCATTCTTTAATTAGTCAAACTTTATATTTACTTAATTTAAAAAAATATGAATATGGATTATAAAATAGCACACAGCTATTTATTATATGAATATTATTTTGTAAGTGCTAGAAGACTTTTTTATTAATTTTATTTCTAGACATCTTTTCAATATAGTTACAAAGATAATAATGTAATATAGTTACAAAGATAATAATGTAAAATGTGAGTTGTAAATATATACATTCTCCACAAAATAACTATCTCAAAAAAAATTATTATCTTTTAGAAAATCCATTTTAAACCTCAAATTTTTCTTAACGAGTTTTTCCTCAAAAACTATTTACTCTTTTGGTTGACATCATCATATTGAATTCAATCATTTTATTTTTAAAGTTGATGTTGATGGCACATTTTTACCTCAAAATTCCCTTAATAAGTTTTTCCTCCAAAACTATTTACATTTTGGTTGACATCATCATCTTGAATTCCATTAGTTTTTTTAAAGTTGATGTTAATAGCACATTTTTTGTTTTGAGATCCATTTTTTACCTCAAAATTTCTCTAAGAGTTGTGAGGTTTGGAGACATAATATGCTTGAATCAAACTCTACCAACACAGGTCTGGATCCTCGTGCTTCATTATCATAGACAAGAGCATTGTTCCATAGTGCATGATTCTTGTAGAGTTTGGAATGCACACCTTCTGACACAACATTTTTCAGCTTGTCTAGATTTTGCATTGTGCAGAGTAGGCACTATTATTCTTACTTCGCACACTATTACTTAGAGGCCATGGCCTTGACCAATGCCTTGGATAAGCTTACCATTGGTTTTCCAAGGTCTCTTATTATCTACAATAAGTTAGTATATTGATGGATGAACTCCCCTAGTTCAGGGATATGCTAGTTCATTGAAGTTATTTTCCAAATTCATGGTTTCAATGAAATTTTCCAAATTCAACAAAAAATTTTATTGTAAACTCATATCATAGCTTATTTTCCAAATTCAAAATCCTTAAATTTGTGGTAACTCAAAATTCCTTCCAAATTCTAACAAATATTTAACTCATATCATAGCTTCATGGAAATGGAAATTCTTTTCCAAATTCAAAATATCTGAATTTGTGATAATTAATAGTTTCTTTTTCAAATTCAACAAAAAAAAAATTCTGTAACTTATAGTTTCATGGAAATCATGGGAAAAAAATTCCAAAAATTTTGTGATATGGAAATTCTTTTCCAAATTCAAAATATCTGAATTTGTGATAATTAATAGTTTCTTTTTCAAATTCAACAAAAAAAAAATTCTGTAACTTATAGTTTGATGGAAATCATGGAAAAAAAATTCCAAAAATTTTGTGATACTTTATATGAATTTGAATTTGTGGTAATTAATAAAAAAAAAAAAATTCAACAAAAGAAATTTTGCCAAGTTTTCATAGAAATCTTTTTCCAAATTCAAAAATCCCTTAATTTTGTGATACGTTTAATTTTGTGATACGCTGTAGTTTCATTTGGAAGAAAACTTTAACCATAAAACTTTGATTTTAAAAATTTTAATTATTTTTAAAAAATCAAAATTAAACTCTTAATTGTAAAAAAAATTGAATTTATCCAGTCTTTAACTCACTCCATTATTTATTCTGCTTATTATTTAAGTTGATTATTAATTACTTGCTAACTAGTTATGTTGATTATTAAATTACCTAATGTATGTTGATTATTATATTACTACATACAAAGTACTTTGAATGGTAATGACATTATTTATTTTGCTTATTATTTAAGTTGATTATTAATTACTTGTTGATTATTTATGTTGATTATTAAATTAACTACTTTATATTATTAATGGTAATGGCATTATTTATTTTGCGTATTATTTAAGTTGATTATTAATTACTTGTTGATTATTTATGTTGATTATTAAATTAACTACTTTATATTACTACATACAAAGTAATGGTAATGGTTATGAATGTGTTATCTCCTTGGAGGTCAAAGATTCACATCTGAGAAGTAGGTAAATAGATATGTATACCTCCAATCAAATCATTGCACGAAAGGAGTCCTATGTCCCACAAACAAGGGGGTCTCATACACCATTTTAATATCTGGCTTGAAAGGAGTCCTATATCCCACAAACAACATTTTAATATCTGGCTTGAAAGGAGTTCTATGTCCCACAAACAAGAAAATCTCATACACTATTTTAATATCTGACTTGACACCATTTTAATATCTGACTTGACTTTAACCTTAAAAATGGATATTATTATTATTATTATTAATACATTCATCAAATGCTAGCAATACGTAATCTCAGCATCTTGGTCCAGCAATGGGTAATCTCCACTGTCTTGGTGTTTGTCTCTCACTGTCTTGGTCTAGCACCACTGTCTTGGTGTTTGTCTGTTTGTCTCTCACTGTCTTGGTCTAGCAATAGGTAATCTCCACCGTCTTGGTGTTTGTCCCTCTCTAGGGAGAGAAACGGAGTTACTGACAAAGAACTAGAGATTAAGTGCTATACCCTGAGCCTAAGCCCAAAAGGCCAAGACCTCGCTAGGTCTAAAACTTACAAGAGCTAGCATTAAAAAGAAAAACAGGTAATCTCCACTGTCTTGGTGTTTGTCTCTCACTGTCTTGGTCTAGCAATAGGTAATCTCCACTGTCTTGGTGTTTGTCTCTCACTCCCTAGAGAGTTCAACGGTCTCTCTCCCTGGAGAGTGTTTGTCTCTCTCTCCCTAGAGAGTGAGAGTCAACGGAGTTACTGACAAAGAACTAGAGATTAAGTCCTATACCCTGAGCCTAAGCCCAAAAGGCCAAGACCTCGCTAGGTCTAAAACTTACAAGAGCTAGCATTAAAAAGAAAAACAGGCAACCGTTCCTCCTGACCCTCTACTTGCTTGCACTTGCGAGGGCAACCCCAGTGAATGCCCTCCTCCTCAAGTTCAACTCACTGGTGTGAATACGAGAATACGAAGACAGTGTTCCTTCAGGTTACTTGGTTACTTTCCACCATGATCTCCCATTCAACATTGAGATCCTACTCTTTCTTAAGGACTCCCTCATTGGCCAACAATCAGCATTGTTAAGATCTTGTAGACCAGCAAAAGCGTACACTTCTTCAAGAAAACAATTTCCCCATTTTATGATATACCTTAGCGCTTTTGCGAGATGTATTTTACAAACTAGACATATCATGTGCTTGTGATGGCCTTGTTTTTTCAAGGATATATCTTACCTCCTCATGCCATTCCCTCTCATTGTCTTTATTTTTTGCAAATCGCTTTCAATGCTTACAAGCCCCATGTATTTACACTACTTGGTATACATGTCCTTGTCAAATCCTTTACCAAATGTCTTTATGTTGCACAGTTTACTCTCGAGTTAGAAGTACTTTGATTGGATTGCTGGAGAAAGAAGAATCAAATGCAAGATAACCACTTTCAGAGTTTGTATCAGTACATACACATTCATCATGTCCCACAACAGAACACTATGAGCTTGTTGACTCCTAAATCCATTGAAGATGTAGGCAATGTAAATGTTTGACTCAAAATTGCGCTGAATATATAAAATAATATGAAGTACCACAGAGCTGCATGCATTTACTTTCAAAGCAAGCTAAGGACAACATACTTTTAACAGAGTACCAAGCCATAAAAACAGTCTTTCTACTATATAACATGGACTCGGGTGGGCGTGTATTTGTCTACGAATAATTTACCAACAGCATCTAAAAGTTACATTAATAAGTTTAGATTCCTCCTCCAACAATCTTATTTATTCCTATAGGTAAATAGGGAACTTTAACAGTAGTCATTTTGAAGGTTCAAGAATAAATTTTAAATAATGAGGAGAGTCGGCCATTACATAGTCACCGTAGGATAACACCCAGTCTTTGAGATGATATAGCCAAATATCACTGTCCAGAAATTCAATGATTGCGTGTACTTCCCTGCCAAGAACCATGAATGGGCAGGCTAGTCATGATTCTAACCTGAGCTGCGAAGTGATCGTAGACAGGTAATCATTGAATTTCTGTGGAGTGAATAATTCTCTGCTTGAAATGATGGTCACATAGAGATGGTTGCAGGATAACCAACCCAGTTTGTTAGCCCAGGAGGCGTTGAGGTTAAATCATTTCTATTGTGAGGAATAAGATCCTTTCGATTCTGTAGCCATCCATTTTTTGATTCATTGTAAATTTAATTTTAGAAATTTTTAATTTCATATAAAGAAAAACTCCAACTTTTTCACTGATGAGGTGAACGGAGCGTTACAGCTGTTCGCCAGAGTTCTAACTCCATATGATCTACCCCTACGTGTATAGCAGAGGAGCAGAGAGAAATGAGGTTAGGTTGGAACTTGGAAGTCCTTAGCAGTTTTGGTGTAAGCCCGGCCGGGGAAGTTCATTTTTGGCAAGGCAGCACCTTGGGGTATGTATCTTAAACTCAGGAAAAATGGGGAAGAAAATGATAAATACCACCTCCAGAACTTCATAGTTTTCAGCCATGAAGTAGGAACAAACATAAAACAGTAACTGATTCAATACAATTTTTCATTTAACTTCACTGGATAGTAAACGCCATGTTAAGCATTGTATGAAACCTTTGGCGTTTGCCTTCACCAGCCGTAGATAAGAAATTACTGCTCATGTGCGGTTGCATTTGCTGTATCACAGGATATAATTTAAACCAACCACGGTACTTTTGTAAGGGTAAGAAGCAGAGCAACATCACGGAAGAAGTAAAAATATAAACACAAAAGGCGACAAGAGAAATATCTGATTGCAAGGCTTCGACCATGTTGCAGGCTGCCTTCTATTTGAAATACAAAACAGAAACAGAAACAGTACAAACACACATACATGAAGACTTTCCGAAGAGCCTTCTTTCTTGAACCCTTACCCACATCACCCAAGAAACAAAAACCTAACAAAACAAGATGGCTCTGTACCAAATACATTTCCCCACAAACCCATCACCTTCTTTTGAAGCTTGCGGTACAGCTTCAATTTCTGCAACCACTCCTCGGTTACCGTTCAATTCCTGGCAGCATCATACAGCAGTGCCTGCAATGAATGCTCTTTTCATCATAAAACATTATTAAAAACACACAGCATAAGAAAAATAATACATGGAACTTGTAGGATCACTTACCGGAATCTCTTGGAGCACTGCACCGGAAGCATTCCATCCTACTGGCAAAGTTATGCTCATTACATCCTGACCTGTACACAAACCCCCGTTTGTCTGTCTGGCTATAACACAAGTACTCTCAACTGAGGAAATTGAAGAAAAGGATATGAAGGGAATTTACCTGCCACAAATCCAATCACCAGATTTCCAACCGGAGCGCGCGCCGGAACCACTGTTAAAAGAAGCAAATCCTCTGGATCCTCGACCCCCGGAGGTTTCGTACCCAGCACCTCCACTGCCAGATTCCTCCTTATATGCGCCACACTTGAAACAGCTGGAGCGACTGGCGAAATTGTGAGCGCCGCACCCGCCTGAAGAGCAATACCAGTCGCCGGGTCTCACATCTGAGCCTCCCCCGTAGCTAAAACCCCCACTGCTGCCGCCACCGCCGCCGCCGCCGCCGCCGCTGCTTCCATACCCATATGACCCACCACCTCTACTGAAGCTCCCATAATCGCCTCTTTCATCACCGCGGGACCCTCCAGGCCTCATATCCCCACAACGCTGACACGAATCTCGCCGGCTGAAATTAAGATATTGACAAGACGAACAATTCCAGTCGCCCGGTTTGCGGTTCATCTTCCCAAACGTAGCACCGACCAAACAGTTACTCGATTGCTGAAAAAATACAATAAATGTTACAATAGGCACAACATAGAAACTCCCAAGTGTTCAACTGCCATGAATGAATGATCAAAGAGAATCCAAGGCGGTTGCTTTCTTTGACGTTATCAAGCGTACAAATTTCAGAAAAACAAGATTTGCATTATCTGCAGGCCAGAGTTGCTCAAAATTCTACTGTGAACGATAACAAAATAAACAGCAAGCCAACAAATATTTCACGAAATTTAAAGAAATTAAGAAACCTGGGAATGCCTAAAAACGCAAAAAACAGAAACGAGGAAAGCAATTGCACATGTAGGCTAGGGCTCACGTCTTAAGTTTGAAGTAAAACTGTAGAAAAAGAGCTCAAATTCAGATAAAATGTGTATTTTTCTCCCTGTGTAGACGGTTAGAACGATAAATAACCAGAAACCACCTAAAAATAGGCAACATTTTAATTTGGGAGCAATCTAACAAATCTAGAAGCGCGGTACAGAGGCTAACATGCATCAGAAGCAAATTTGCACATATTTGACCTAATCGATCTAAATATTCAAAGCCAAAGCGCAGACTGTTTCACGATAAAAATCTTTCAAGCAGAAATAAAATTCATGCATGCTCAAAATCCTCCACATAAGCTAGCAAAGAAAGGTTAAAGAACTTTTACTTACTCAAAATTCTTTAGCTAGAAAGTACCAAGATGACTGTGAAACTCAAACCAAAAGAATAAGGCAGGCAGAAAAATTAAGTGAGAAACAATTTCCAGAAACAATTAAGTAAGAAAGTGAGAAAAATCATTAATATTCTAGGGCTAGAACATGAAAACAAGTAAGTCTTCCCTTTGCATTTTAGGGCCAATTTGTCCCAAGGAGGCTAAAAACCCCAAACACCAACTATCCGTCTATTGCGGAAAACAAGCTGCAGTATTAAGAGGATAATAAACAGTAGCCTACGGCCGAATATATCACAGCCAACACCGATAATCTACACATTCCAAACTGAACTGTTCAAATTCTTGTCAAAATCGTTCAAGAAGAAATAAAATCCATGCACGCTAAAAATCTTCCACCTAAAAGCTAGCATAGAAATTACTAAGCATTACAATGTCAAAGTACAGGTTAAAGATTTTTTTTTACCGACTCTGAATTGTATTGTACGAAGCTAACAGTGAAATCAAACCAAAAGAGCAACGACGACGGAACTTGAAAGTGAACAACAATTTCCAAGCACTATAAGCCAAATTACTCAACGCCAAAAATTCAAATCCAAAAGCAAACCCAGAAACATATTATTCTACGAAAGCAAAACACATCTTCCCTTGCATTTTAGGCCAATTTGTCGTAATGGGGTCTAAAAACCCCAAACATCAACTCTCCTTATGTTGCGTAAAAAGATGCACTCCCCCACCAAAATAAACTGCAAATTCTCCATCAAATCATCTTAGGCCAACTAAAGCGTCCTCGCAAGCATCAGAAATCGTATTCTACGGCTAAAAGAACCACAGCAGACATAAAAAAATCTACGCATTGCAAGCTAAACAGTTCAAATTCGAAAAAGAAACACACCCTGCAATTCTCATGGCTGAATAGGGAGAAAATCCATCAGTTAATCCATAAAACCTAGACTTTTAAACACAGCAAAATTGGGGGAAAACGACAAGCAAGAAACCGACTTACATGCACAGATAGCTTTAGGTTTCCGACTATGGAACTCGCTAAACAGAGACCTTCTGCTATGCTGGAACGTTAAATTACAGAAGAAGAAGAAAACAAATTCCGCCTTTCCTCTTCCTCCAATTCTAATTTCCCCCTTCTGCTGCGTGCCTTTGACAGCCGGGATTGAAAGAATATATAGTTGTCGTCCCTTCATTTCCCGGCAACGGTCCCTTCATTTCCCGGTCGCCGTCTTCTATTTTTCTCGGCGTTAAATTCCCTACCCTTTCTAGATGTGCATGAAAGAATAGTATTTATGCTCAGTTCCTACGACTGCAAAGCTAAAGTTAATATATGCTTTAATGGATTCCATTCCATTTATCCTCGTTCTGTGCTTCCGTTTTCCGGTAGATTAAACTAAAATAAATAGATTTTGAGGTCCACATACTGGGATCCTTTGAATCTTTATACGGTCGGTCAAAGCACATGGTCCTGTCTAGGGTTTTGTATAGGCAGATTCAATCAAGGGGAAATAAATACGGCATGGCACCGACCATTAAACGACTTTTGAGATAGCTTGAGCCAAATCATAAAAAGATAACTGACTAGCCACATTATTTTTATTCTATTTTATTTAATTAATGAAAGTGATCAAAATCGAGCTATCAAAAAAAGTACAACAAAGGGTAAAAAAAATTAACCTACAATTTAAAAGTGAGGAATGCCTTGTAATGTTTAAAATTTATCCATTGGGTTTTGAGAGGGTTAAATGAAGAGGGGAATAGTGTTTTCATTGTTCCTTGAGATTTTAGCCAAAAGATTTAAAAAGATTCTACAGCACTTGCATCTTTGGGATGTGAATTCTAGAGTTTGGAAGACTTACAAATTTGTTCCAAGAGAGTTTGTTTTGTTTAGTTTTTGGTTATGTAATAATTGATGGATTTGATAATTAATAATTTGAATAAGTATAATATTTATATATTTGGATTTATTTGAAAAGATTGGGTGTGGAATTATGATGAATTTATTTAGATATATAAATTGAAAAGATTGTATTAATATTTTAGTTTTTTATTTTCTTTCAAGAGAAGGTGAATAGACAGATGATGGAGTCTAATAAAGGTATAGGGAAAATGGATGAATCATCTATGTAAAGTGTGGTTTTTTAAAATGGATGAGTCTTCGCTTGGCTTCTTCTTTTCCAAGCATTGTCGTCTAAGGAATATCTTTCACTAATGAGGCTAAAAAATGGAGCATGCATGTATTGTGGAGAGATTGAAACCATTCATCACCTTTGGGGGAATGCACCACTCGCTCATTGTGAGTATATTTGGAATTCTTGTTGATGAATCTTCTTTAGTAAGATTTAAGTTGGAAAACTTATTTGTTTAGGTAATTATAATTCTAGTAAGATTTAAGTTGGAAAACTTATTTTCTAGGTAATTATGATTCTATTGATGGTTTTCACTTTAGAAAAGTCTAGAATTGTATTAGAATTTTAACTTTTTTATGTTTTTTTGGGGGGAAATTTCATTGTAAATTTGTCTTACAATAAGAATGGTTTCTCTCTTTTTTATTTTAAAGAAATGTTGGTATATGAGTATGACAAAGGATGCAAACTAAATAAATTCCATGTTAAAAATATTGTAAAAGGATTCAAACCCTTTTTGGTCATGGTGACAACATAGATACTTAGTAAACATTTTTTTTTTAAATAAAGCACAAAATTAACTTTCTCAAACTAAAAAATAAAATCTTGTTGCTACCTACCTATCTTGATAAAGAAGATTGAGACAATGCAATAGCCACTTCCTTAAACCATGGTTTTCATATTTTCACTAGATATCAATAACCATCTCAATAACTCCAGTTTGGGTGAGACTATTGAATCTCCCCATCCACTCATGTGATAAGGATATGTTAGAAGCAATTTAAAAAATATCGAAAAACTTCTTACGGTTGACCCAACCTAGAGGAGTAACAATTTTCACATGTCACGAGTAAAGCTTAACTTGAGTAAAGGTCTCCATGATAAAATTATTATAAAATCTAAAACCAAGAACATGTTAAATACAATTGTCTTCTATCTCTATTGTACAAGGTGGCGTTGCAAAATATAAACAGTGGTTGAGTGTGTCAATATGTTCTTGGCCATTAAATGAGGCATTCCTCATAGGTGTCCAAATGACATCCCTACAAGCAGATGTAGCAACCACTAGATAGGCCAAGTCATCTGCTAGCCTATTAAAACGTTCTCTAGTATGCTCAGGGTTAATCACATTGACATATGGAGAGGACAAGAACATTATAGTCCTCTCTTTCTTCCAACCATCCCTATCCATGTCCATGGAGACAAGTGTTTTAAAAAAATAATTGGGAGAGCTTTGTTGGCCTAGATTAACAAGATTAGAAACTAATACAACCAGATTGTCATGCCTATTTTCCCTTTTGTCAATAGTGGGCTTGATGGCTATAATGATGACAAGGTTTTCCAAGTCCACACTGTTGACACCATGTGTACCAGAAGCAATGGCTTGCACATTCACATCATTGATGAGAGATGCATTTACAAATAAATCTCTAAAATTTCATGTCTACCATGAACATCAAAAGTAGGAATCACAATATGTTTGAGTAATCATCCAACCCTTGCTAGCATTGGGGCTAAAACAATAGGTAAATTGGAATTCAAAGTCTTGTTCTTTAAAGGTAGTGTTGTTGAGGTCCATCTAGTATCCAATAAGGTATTGTTATCAATGGCAAAGTCATATTGTTGGCACGGGGTATCTAGATATGTTCCAAGCATCTCATTTGTAATAGTTTGATTTGCAAATATGGGTCTCACACCTTGAGAAATATTATTGTGAGGTATCAAGGAATCCCATATAACTTCCATTGCTTGGGTAGAAATATGTACCAAACTTGTTAAACCCTAAAAAGTGTTAGGTGAATTGTTTTAACAACAATAGTAATTCCACTTGTGAAGTCCAAATTAGGGGTTCCTTTGGTCAAACCCATCAATCCATTATCAAGACAAAATCTAGCCATAATGGGGAATTTGTGCCAATGATGAATGAGATGGTTGGGACTATTGTGCATAAATGGAGGTGAATAAGGCAAGGACTCACATTGGCCATTACAACTACCACATAAGAATGGGATCTCATCCAACTAAAGTAGAGCCACTAATGCATCCTTTGAAATTAATAGTGGGAAGAATGGATCCACCACAATTAGGAATTTGGATTTGACAACATAGTATTTAAGGAATATCTGAGCATCCTTATTTGCAACTAGCCACAACATGTGGTCATGTGTTGAACATTCCTCTAGAACTGTGGAATCTATTTGAAACACATGCATTACTAAGTTGTATATGGCCAATACTTTAATGACATTACAAATTTTGTTTTGGTTTGTGGTATCTTTAGTGGGTGATTTTTTTTTTCTCGGGGCGCATCCTCATCATCATTGCTAACAAAGTCATATCTAGAACAACTACATCCATTTTATTTAAAGATAGATTTGGCTACTTCCACCAATCATTAGAAATTACTATTACATTGGGACAATGGGGCGTTGCCAACTGTGGAGGCATGTATTCTATGTCCAAAGAATTTAGGGAAGTTGTTGCAATAAGGGTTGGTATTAACTAAAATTATTTCCACAAATTGGACAAAGTGAGTATTACATCTTCGTTTGGATAGTACACTAGCAAAGTCATGTGTAGGTTAGTTGAGTAATGAGAAGCTATGATAGTTACTTGAGTAAAAGCTAGGGTTGGATGAAATGACATATTAGTCTTCTTCCACTAGTCAATGTGGATGAAAATGGGTGTTGCAATTGTGTGCATTGGGGGGGATCCTGACAATGAAGCTAAGTGAAAATCATGATTCCACCTGACTTGAGGTATAGTAGAGAATAGGTCCAACACAAAAAGCTAAAGGAACTCCTAAATTATATTAAGCCTAGTATGAAAATGTCTCTAGTGTTGGAAAAAAACTATGCATATAAATATTGGAGTGTAGGAGAAGTGTGGGTTGCAGATTAAAAGGAAACTCCTTGCATTGTACATGGGAGTGAATCAATGGGATGGAACTAAAGATGAAAAGGTGTAATGGATCCATGAAACCCCAAAAAAAATCTAGAGCTCAAAGAATACTTGTAGTGTGCAAACAAAGTTACCCTATACAAAATGGTGTTGCTATTGCAATTTCTATTGAGGGAATGTGATACCCCTTGAAAAAAAATTAGATGAGGGTGTTTGAGAACCCTTGTAAAATGTTTTGAAGGCTATATAATATTTTTGTTAGGCCATGGTGAGCATACGTGCACACAATCATGAAGGAAATATGCCCTGGCTTCATCCAAAAAAGTAGATATGAAGGCTATAGAATATTTGTGTTGAGCCTTGGTGAGCCTACATTATAAGATTATGAAGGCAACATGCCCCAGCCTTGTCCAAAAAAAATAGATCTGAAGGTTGTTAATAAAGCTGAGAAAGCCTAAATGAGAAGGGAGTATATCCTTTTGAGAGGTAGTGGAAGCCGAAAAGAGTAGGGGGTGGAACCCACTTTTATAAAAAAACAAAAAAAAATGACAAGGTTCAAAGACTATATGCTATGATACCAAATGATGAGATCTGCAATAGAAAGCCAGGAAAAAAAGACAAAAACACATGAAACACTCATTCACTCCAAAGAAACTCATATTCATTGTCTTCCAATGAACTTATTTATAGTTCATAGATGTAGGTTGGATCAAACTCTAATAAAATATTGTATTCATAACTAACTTAGCTACCTAGCATTCATTACAACAAAACTATGTCATTAGCTTCTACCATTTTATTGATTTTTTTGGTAGTTTTGATGAAAACCTGGTGTTATTTCATGAGATGATGCTAAAATTGACATTATATCATGAGTCGATGTTGCTTGCACTAAATTTAACGCCAGGGTTCATGAGTAACTACACAAAGGTGAAAAAAAAAATTAAAAAGGAAATTCAAGAAAGATAAAGAGCTAAAAAGAAACCACTTGTCTCAATCATTATGAGTGTGAGGGTATTTCTATTATTTTAATTAAAATCTATCACTTTCCCTCACAAAAACCCATCAAACCCTACTCTCTCATTCTTTGCTCATTTCCTCCCTCTTTCTTCTCTTCTCCTCCCTTCTTCTTTCTTCCGTAGGGTTTCCTCTCTTAGCATTTCATCCTCATGGAAGCTAAGGTTTTAGTTTCATGAAGGACCCTATGTGAGAATCTCTCTTCCTTATCCTCCTTTCTTCATCTTTTACTTTGTTTTTTCTTTATTGATTTGCTAATGTTTATTGTTGTTTTATTGTTGTAGGTTTAGGATTTCATGCACGGAGGCCAATATTTCATGGAGAAACCTCCATGATGAAGGTAATGACTTCTCCCTTTCCTTCTCCTCCTTCATTACTCTTTTACTTTTCTTTCTTTATTGATTTTCTCATTTTTATTGTTCTTTTGTTGTTGCATGTTTAAGGTTCATGGATGAAGGTTGAGGTTTCATGGAGGAACCTCCATGTGGAAGATCGTAATGGTTTCTCCCTTCCCTTCTCCTCCTTCCTTCCTCTTTTACTTTGTTTTTCCTTTATTGATTTGATAATGTTTATTGTTGTCTTTAGAGAAAGAAGAAAAAAATGGCATCTTGGGGGTTTTGTTTAGGTTCAAATTTTGGCACCCATCTATCTCTAATTTCTTACTTTTCCCAATAATAATAATAATCTAATTTTAAGGTCACAACCAAGCCAGACACCAAATTGGTGTATGAGGCCCCCTTGTTTGTGGGACAAGGGACCCCCTCCGCACAACAATTTGACTTCTAAAGTCTATAGAGGTATACATACCCTACCCCCCTATGGATTTGAACTTGTGACCTCTTAGAAGGAAACACATGTTCTTAACCATTAGGCCTGCTCATGATGTATTAAATGCTAATATTTATCTCAGCTTTGCATCATTCATTATTTGCATGCATATGTTAGACTAGTTTCATTTCAGATCTACACTTTTAATGAAATATTTTTGTGGAAATGTAACTCAAGTGGAGTTACTTCCTTTTGTAAGTAATTTGGGTTAAAATCCCAACATTTCCTTATCATTTTCCATTTATGTTTTAATTCCTTTACCATTTTTTTGTTTATGCTTCCCTAATTTTAAGTTGTTTATTTGCTAACATACCAAAGTAGTTATATTAGAATAAGACAATGAATTAATAAAAATTGTAATTAAATATTCAAATTTAAATAAATAATTAAAAATTATGTATTTACTTATATGGAGGATAAGTATTTTAATGTATAATATATATAAATAATAGAATATTAATAAAAATAATAAAATATAGTTTTAATTAAAATGTTAAGTTTAACTTAATCTAATATAAAGAAGGAGAATAAGTATTTTAATGTGTAAATATATAAATAATAAAATATAATTTTAATTAAAATGTTAAGTTTATCTTAATCTAAATATAAAGGAGTAAAGTTATGAACATACCAATTTCAAGTTTTTAATATTTAAAAAAAAAATTACACCTCACATAAATTCAAGATTAAATAAATATAAATAAGTTTTACTTTTGAAATTGAATTTATTAAAAAAAAAAAAAATTAATTTTAAATTTATAAATTTAAAAAAATTGTAATTATAAACTTCTCATTAATTCTATTAATGAGAAACATAATCTTAATTAATTTCATTAATGAGATACAAGATATTACTCTCTCAATGTGTTTATGTTATAAGATGTGTTTATTATGTGTTTGTGTTATGATGTTAAAAGGAAGTTTGGTATTCTATGATTCCTTGCTATAAGTAAGAATTTTATGAGTAAAGGGTTAACTCAATTCATTGAATCATCCACTTAAAGGCATGGTGTAGGTTTAAATTTGATTAAGTTTTTTAAGATTACTAATCACTATTATGATTGGTAATTGAATTATTATTTTAAGAGATTTTATAAATACATTTTAATTTTATTTTTTAAAATTTATAAATATATCTCTAGTAATCCTACTTAAATTTTTATATATTTCCATAATTTTTATATATTGTAAAATAAATGATAAACAAAATGTTTTAATTTTATATTAAAATTTTGGGTGGAACTTTGATCATTTTTATGGCTTCACTATGTCCAAGGGTTCTCAATTCGACTCATGAACTTAGAACAACTTCAAATATGTCATATTGATCGAAATTATTGTTAAATTCTAATAAAGCTTATTGAGAAATGGATGTTTTCCACCTACTTATTAAACATTGTGTTTATACCATTTGCTTTTCCATTTAAAATACAAAAGTTAGGGAAACAAGTTCTCATTGGAGTCATATTTAGGAAGGGTTGATAAAGTTCAATTTGATGGTGCATTTAGAAGTGATCATGGCTTAGCAAGGCTAAGAAGAATGTTCATATTATTTAAGGTAATTACTATTAAAAAAATATTAAGAAAATAATTTATAAATGTATATCTTTAAAAATGTAATTAGTTTATTTATAGATAATTATAAATAAATAAAATAGAATTGAGAAAATAATTTATAAATGTATATCTTTAAAGTTGTAATTAATTTTTTTATAAATAATTATAAATTTCATTATTTATGATAGGAGATGTTTAGTCATTCTATT
The DNA here is from genome assembly GCA_000966675.3 of Picea glauca. Taxonomy (NCBI): domain Eukaryota; kingdom Viridiplantae; phylum Streptophyta; class Pinopsida; order Pinales; family Pinaceae; genus Picea; species Picea glauca. The sequence goes on from JZKD02S1638267.1 coordinate 113,570, forward strand.
TAAATTAGTCATTCTATTTAGATATTTATTAGAAGTTTTGAATTATGTAGCTATGAACATGTTAGAAAATCAATTTATCGTAAACAATTTGGTTTGTGAACAACATTGTTATCACCAAAAAAGATCTATTCATCCCATTAGGAGACCCCTCATGTTGAAAAAAGCGAGTGGAAATAACTCCTACTTAAGCATCTTGCTCTAGAGTGGGATCCCACATTTAGTCTCCTCTTCCCTTTTGATTTTTGATGGTGGAGGTTTATTAATATGCTAGCATTTTGACACTTTCCTCAATTCATTCTCAAAAAGGGAGAATTGCATTGTAGATACATCACAAGGAGATATCACATCCTACACTTACCACTTCAATCATTACCGAAATAAAGTTAATGTTATCTTTCTTCATAAGCTTAGAGAATAGTTAGGTCCATCACCTATATTTCATATCAAACTTGTATAATTACCATAACAAATAAGTTTCTCAAAATGACAAACCCTAACCTCAAACCAAAGCATCATCTTCAATTAACATGTTGAGTGTCACTCATCAAACTAGAGCATCACCTTTAATTAACATGCTCAATGAGGAAACTTTTAACCCCAAGGAATAGTATGAAAACTTTGAGGCCCAACATGGCCTAGGACTAACTAGTCTAATATGGGATCTCAAACCTCAAAATGAAATAAGAGGTTTAATGATTTTTTTTACCTGAGGTAATATATCCTAAAAGAAAATTCTTAAGCACTTCGCCTCATTTTGAGGATGATACCTAGGAAAAACCCTAAATTTTTCAAGGCATAAGGTCAAGACAACAACTCATGAATAAATCATTTATAAAGCATCAACAATTAGTTCATTAAAACCAAACATATTACAAAATGAGATTTGAATTCAAATGAGAAAAGTAACGACTTCTCCATACAACCACTGAAATTACATCCAATTGACAAATCCAATAAATAAATAAATACACTGTGTGAAGTGAATTAATCTATGTTAAATATAAAAATCACCTTTTAACTGAGAGGAGTTCTTGCAATTTTTTAAGTGGTTAGAACTAGTAATATTCTAGGTGGATAGAGGCTTAGTTAGCATGGTTTCACCACAATTAAAATCCTTGCTACATTATTCTTTTGTTTCCCTATTCTAAGGTTCTTAGTTGAGTGATGTCTCATTTT
>JZKD02S1638278.1:47164-63210 GCA_000966675.3 Picea glauca
TAACCTAATAATAAAAATAATAATAATGACATGATTAATCCACAATGGGGATTTAATCCAATAACAAAATAATAAGAATGCTCTTCGCAGTTACATTATTTCAACAGTTGGTACTCCAACATAGGCTAGTATGCTACCCTAGCACAGGTTAGTACTCCAATGCAGGCTGGTATATTACCCCAGCACAGATTGGTATGTTGCTCCAACGCAGGCTGGTATGTTACCCCAACGCAGGTTGGTATGCTACTCCAACGCAGGTTGGTATATTACCCCAGCGCAGGTGGTATGTTAATCCAACAAAGGAAGGTACATTACTCCAGTGAAAGTGCAGAACCTCTTATGATGGCTAATGTGCAGTTATGATGGTGATACTTGTTAGATGATTTGTTTGATCATATGATAGCTTGTGTGGCTATAATGATGTTATTTGTAGACTGATAAGCAAGACCATGTGAGTATTGCACATGCCATGTGAGATGGATGGATGTGTTTGAAACCACTACATAAAGAACATCTTTGTTAATACATCGCTAGCTAAGAGGGAGTGTTGATGTTTTGGTCATTGCGAGAGGTATCAACCTCCACATGTAACCTACGACTTATAATAGAATATTATGAAAGCAAGTGAACCATTAAACATGTGTGGAAACCCTAAAATACAAGTCGGCTCCACAGAAAAAAGATAAACAGAAAATATAATTACTAGAAAAGTCATTGGACAGATTAATATAAATAGAGGACGTTTTAACTCATTTGTACACCCAGTCAGAGCACAAGTCTTGTGGAGAGTCGCAGTTGCAGTTGCAACTGTAGCTGCAAGGAGGAATAAGGGCGCATGGTCATCTCTTGGTCTTTGTCTCTCTCTTGGTGGTTCTCTTGGTGACATTCTTGGTCTCTCTCTTGGTGGCATTCTTGGTGATTCTCTTGCTGATACTCTTGGTGATATTATTGCTAAGTATGGTGCAAGTCTAAGAGAGTAGTGCAACTGCGGCTGCTGCAATTGTGTATGGCACTTGTTCTGTGGATATGGAGACTCTCTCTCTCTCTCTCTCTCTCTCTCTCTCGTGCACTACCCTTGGAGAATGAGCACTCTACTTGTCTTGAGTTCTTGTTGCAATGAGCAGCTAGGGTTTATCTGTTGGTTCTGGAGTAGGTTTGCCGAAATTATTCTAAGTAAAAGTTAGTGTGGTTGGAGGTGGCATATGTGAATTCCTATGGTTGGGTACAATGATATGACATTGTCTATAGTTAAATGAGCATACCAAAATTTCAACAAGTGGAATGTCTTGATTAGCCTTTGCATTGTTGTTTAGGGTTTGCAGTCTTTGTCAATGCCCTAGCCAAGGTTTAGGAGGCATTGAAGACTCATTACTTGGAATGAGTTGAAAACACTTGTTGTATGGGCTTGGGATGCACTGAGGTATTGTACTTTATCTTCATTGCTGTGATAAAATGAAGTGTACCATTGTTGTCCTAAATTTGTGATTGCAAATCTGATTTTTTCTCATGTATTGAACAAGTTTCGTGGATGTTTTAGTATGTTGATTTACTAGGACATCAAGACTAAACATATATTGTTTTCGCATGCTTAATGAAACTTTCAGCTCTGATTTGTTATATTTCTTTTGTAATTGAAGTAATTTTCAGATGTGTATTGAGATAAATCTTGCCTGGAGAGCTGCTGAAAAAATCTATGCTTCGAGTCTTTGCAGTGTGTACATCTTGAGTTTGCCAATTAGTGTTGGGTGAATTTGAAGTCTCTTGCAAGGCTGTTGAAAAAATAATTTTAACAATAACACTGAAAACTGTATGAAATAAACTAGTGGCCTCATAGTAATGAGGTGAAATTTCAGATTTTAGATTTGGCAAAATTTTGAAATTTTTACACATAATAGTAACGTAAAAATGAGAACCTAGGAGCCATCCTTTTTCTTTGAAATTTTCTATTTTCTTACTATCGAATTTGTTTTCATTGTTGTTACCTTGTATAGTGTGCATGTATTGCACAAGATACACTATCATTTTTCCTTGAAATTTTCTATTTTCTTATGATCCATTTTTTTTTCATTGTTGTTACCTTGTATAGTGTGCATGTATTGCACAAGATAGAGTGTTTGAAAAGAGAACTATTATCACAGGGGATTGCACAGTACATCCTAGGGACAGATGACACATGACTCTTCCCCAAATCGTACATTCAAATGTTTAATGACACATACATGAATCCATGAGAATAGAGCTCATGACCTCATTAGATAGAACAAACGATCTTTGAAACTAAACCAGATTCCTTCAGAATAAAACTATGCTCTGTGAATTAATTTGATGTAGACCATTTCTTCCAATCACGATAGAGATTATATCTAGACCAGCCAATGGCTCCTCGTGTAACCTTGCTAACTATGGATAGGGGGATGCCCTGTCCTTCTTCCAAAACACGCCTCATTTCTACAAATGGCTCCATTGGAAGCTCTCCCGAATAGCTCATAGCAAATTCTCGAAAAATCTGAAAATCAGTCACAAGAAAACTCATTACATTGACAAAATCTTGAAATTAGTAAAGATATCAATTCATAAACCAAAAAGAAGGGCAGGCATGCAAGGAAAAACGGTTGTTAAACACAATTCTGCCTCTTAAAGTTACTCTGTTAAAACTACTGTCTAACATGAAGTTGATTGAATTCGTAACATCCATGCTCTTAGATAATAACCTTGCTGTGTATATTGATAAAATTATTGCAACTCAGTTTGCAAGAAAAATAATTCATCTTAAAGAGGTGAAGGTAAAAATGTGTTCAAAGTACCCCTGAGTCATCTAAGGCAACATTACTATTATCAATGTTAAAAGAAAAATTCTTACCACTTTAGGCCCAGGGGAGCTTATACTTCTGATGAAAGTCTAAGCAGGTTGCAAGGTAAATGTCAATGACTACTATATTAGGTTTCAAACCATGTTGACTGTCAACTAAAGACATATCCACGTGACCATCTCTAGCTTTGTGCCCAAGAGCAAAGGGTATAAACAACCACGGAAAGTGAAGTGTAATAGAAGACAAAAGGTCACCAAAAATGAAAAGCCAATGTCCAAGGGGACTACATGTTTGTGATCCACAACTTCGTAAGCGATGCATAGGATTGAAACAATGAATAATATTGTCGGATTTTGTTCAATAATTGGACTCTTTTATGTTAAATGGAGCTAATAATTTATTAGGTTTGCAAACCTACAACTAGTGGGATATTAGTCAGATTACTGTAACAACTTAAAAGGAAATTACGAATAGCCACTAGTTCGTTTTATCAGATTCTTATTGCCATGTAGTTGGGCTGAATAAATGGATTCTTGGCTCTTGTAAAATATAATTTCTCCATATGCCATTCAATGGAAAATTCAAGGTATTAGCTCCTTAACTCCTCATATGCTTTAAACATGGCAATCAAGGAATCGTTCCACTAATATGTGCCAACAAGTGGGTATGGAAAAGAATGACGGATTGCACTTCTAATGGGCCATCAAGATTGTCTCTTTCCAAACTGTAACTGTTTATGTGGCTCATATTGAACAATAAAGTTTTAACATGGGAAGCTCTCCAGAAAAGAAACAGAGCATATCCAAGTATTTGTTTACTTCGCAGATGTAGTGAGGAAAACACTTCACATTTGTTCTTGCATGTAATTTTTCTAAGAAAGTCTGGGTTGAGGTTGGGGAGCCTTTGGGTATGCAGAACCTTAGGAATGTGAATCCATAGATACATGTCTTAATGTTTGGTTTACTCAGCAATATCTAAAGTGCTTCAAGGCAATCCCATTTCTGGTTCTGTGGGGAATATGAATAGCTAGAAACTCTATTTTGTTTGAAGAGAAGATGATGCCTACTTTTCAAGTAGGTTCCCAGGTTAATGTTTTATTTGCATATTATAAGGTTATTCCAAAGGTTAAACCGTAGAGAATTCTATTGGAGATGGGGCTTGTCAAGGCCTACATTCTATCAGTGGGATTGGCTTCATTTTATATCTTTCAAAGAGACACGGATTTCAAGTCAAAGGTAATATAGGAAGAGGAACAAACAACCAAGGGAAATTTGATGCCTTCTACTTTCTAAAATCTGCTTTGGACACAAAGATTGATAAGCTTTAGGTCATGGGTGATTCATCTACGATCATTAATTGGATGAAAGGAACCCTCCAAGTACAAAATAATTCTCTCCTTCCACTAGCACAACAATTAAAGACAATATCTAATCAGTTTCTTTGGGTCAGAGATACTCATATATATAGAGAGCAAAAAAAGATTCCATATCAACTCTCAAAGGAAGGACTTCAACTACTTGAGCTTTATGGTTCCTTGGAAAAAGTACAAGATGGTCATACAGTGTTTTTACAACAGTTTTCATTTAATGATTTATGAATTCCTTTTGAACTTGTAATATGTCTCTGTACATGGGACTGTTAAGTCTACTGTTTGTTTTCAATTACTTGATAGATAGTATACTTGATATTATGAAGGCTACGGATTTTTCTGAATCAGTAGTATAAGATTCTGAAGAGATTTATCTCTTGATGATCCTTTTTGGACTGTGCCTAGAGCACCTAAGAATTATATTTTTGTTCATCTCAAATAAAGAAATGTCTTTTTTCTTGAAAAAAAAATAGTGATTGGACTTGTCCAAACGAAATCTAGTAAAAGAACAATAGGCAACATCTTAGACTTGTTTGTGACATTGAAATCATTGGTTGACCAATGTTAGGGTCCTATCCTAAACTCCCTACTTGGTGGTATTTAAGAGTTAGTTAATTAATGTGCGAGGATGTCTTCTATGAACAAAGCCCATTAAACAGTGAATAGATAGTTACTTAATGTAAAAAGGTCATCCTTATTCAATAAGGCCCACTAAGGGGTTGGCACTGATTAATGATGGGACCATAAATAGTTAGGGTTTTGCTAGTGAAGCTATTTATAGAGATCAAAGGCTATGTAATGTTTTGTCAAGAATCATTATTGTGTATTGGAGCTCTACTCAAAGGAGCTTGTATCCCCTCGTAGAGGCCTGTGAACATTGCTCTCTCTTATGGATTATCAATAGAAGGGTTATATTCTGCAGGTTTAATCTTATTGTCTCTTGTATTTGCTTTTCTAAACCTATATTTTCCATAATATTGTTCATGTTTTGTTGTTTCCATTGGTGAAGTACATTACAAGTGGTATCATATCTCTTTCCTAAGCTAGCACATGCTCAAATTTTAGAAAAAAAAAATTAGGCTAGAGATATGTTCCAAGGTCTTTAAACACAAAGACCTATCGTTCAATGTGTAAACCTACAGTTGGGGAAGAAAAACGCAATGAATACAAGTAGTGTCACTTGGTTGGACACCCTTGTAACCTGTATTGGTACCCCTTCAAATAGTACTGCATTAGACAAAATTTGCGTATGGATTCAACGTTCCATGTACCCACAGGTATATCGGAATCCCTCTAGGCACCCTTAAAACTAGCCTTACATAAGCCTATCCACTATCCTATTGCTATAGTACACCAAGAACAACACTCTAGGAGATCGCTCTTGCATACCAGAGAATCGAGTGGTACAACTAAGAGTACAGTCTATCCTCCTTGGTGCCATGAATGATTTGGCCAAGTACTATTGTTGTAAACCCTCAAGTATATCAAAGAGCTATAGCACTTGACACTTCTTTGTCCTTAAGACCCTGCAAACCTTAGCCTTTGCAAAATGGACAACTAAAAAAACAATTTTGCTAGTATATCAAGAATTTGAGGATTCTATCAAAGCAATAATACTTAACCAAGAGTAATACTCCTACTGGAGTTATACAAAAAAAGTTTGAGTCTTACTAGCACTACTGTGGGAGACCTATCTCAAAGACTCCTTGCATGAAGTTGATCACATTGGTATAATTCTCAAATAACCCTTTTGGTGAACCCCAAGGCCAATGGCATCCGCTAGAACTCTACCTTGGATAGCTAGATCAATACTTTGGATACCATAGTCGAGTAGGCGACCACAAATGTGAAAAAGTTCAACAGTTTAGACATCAAGGTTTCCAACCTCAACGCTAAGTTTGAGAATAAGTTTGACGAACTCAAATTTATTTTCACCCCATTGCCTCATAAAGGTGGATTCCAGGGCTTGCCAAGTACCAATTGAGGCAATAGGTAGCTCCCTAAACCACTTTCTGACGTCTCCCTCCAATGTCTGGACAAATAACCTCATGAAGACATCATCATGCTCCACAAACAGGTTATCAGTGAAGCCTTGAAAAACGCCCATGTGTTCTTTAGCATAAATGGTTTTCTCCCCATCATATTTTGGTAGAAGTTTCAGGTAATTCTTGGGGAGATCATGGGAATTTGGAGGCAAATTCAAAGGGCCATATATGGCAGCGACCTAAGGGTTTAAAGGTGGTGGAGGTTGATTTTCCCCACATCTTCCTCCACCAAGGCCAACCGTGAGGGTTTGCAGAATGAGGTTGTTGGCTTTGTTGGTTGTTGGCTTTAAGGGGTAACATGGTCTTTCTGTTGATGTTTTTGTAGCATCAGGCAAGTATTCTCGCATTGGCCTTGGTGTCAGGCATGTGGGAATCTTTGTTGGAACTCACAATGCATTCTTATTTTGTGAAAACTCCCTTTGTATGGAGTTGGGGCTTAGAATTGTTGTTGTTGGGGCTTCACACCCACTTAGAGGAATAAACAATTCTAATTTAATGTTGAGTTTAAAAGGGGTTCCTAAACTCACTCATTAGACTCATAAAAGGAGAGGCAATGTGAGGAGGCACCACACATCTCATTGTTGAAGATTTTCCAAGTCCTATCAAGCTGCCAACTAGGTTTGTCTTTGACCTCAAGTTGGCTCTAAGTTTCAACTGTCTAACAATAGTTTGTTATTGTTTTAGGACAGCAAACTGTTCAGTAACTTCTTCGTTGATTTGTTACAGCTACATAGGCCAAATGGGTGCTCTAGCATGTAGTTTTGCCATAGGATGTTAGCACATGCATACCATAAGCTATATAACACACCTAGAGATCTTTTGGTGCTGAAATAATGTTGTTCTAAAATGAGCACATGTATTTTTGGTCAACATGACCCTGGATAAAACTCCCCCGGGGAAAACCAGTTTGAGATGAATGTATATATATGGTGTGCTTCAAGCATGTAATAACACAAGGAAGATAAATACAAAGGAACCTGATACTTTGCAAGCTCCTCACAAGCTTTGCAATGGTTCCTTGGGATGTGCTCCCCTAGAAGAGTGTGCCCCCTCATTCCTTGACTGTGCCCGAAGACCCTTGCGCCCTTGCTCTGTCTCTTTGTTGATTGAAGAACTCTTGCATGCAAATTGCCCTTTGCTTGCCCTCTCAACAACCCACAAATCAGAAACAAGAAAGCTCCAACCAAAGTGCTACCTGCTAGCCTTGCGCCCTCCTCCTCAAGTGCGCCCTCCTCCTAGCAAACACACTCACCACAAATAACTGAGACTCCAACATGCCTTGCGCCCTCCATGAACATGTGCGCCCTAGCTTGTTGAACTCTCCTCTNTATGCCACCAAGAGCCACTACCCTGGCATGGTAACCAACTGCTAGTAGTGTCGTATCGTTAGATGCCCATGGACCTAATAGGCTAGCTCGTGATGAGACCCCCTATCCTCTGACTAAGCCTTGTTTTATTATTTTTTATGGGTCTCTTTGTTTCTTGCTGAGAAGTCTTTAATTGTTTTCTCGGGGAATCCCTGGGCAAAGCATCTCGAGGTTTTATTTTTAGGCTTTTATTTTTTACCAACTGCTTTTACCCTCTAAGCCTTTAGCCCCTTCTTCCCACAAGGTAAGGTGCAACCCTTAAATAATTGGCCAACCTAATGCTTGTACCAGTATAATGGGATGGATAAGCGGGAGTAAGATGGAAAGTGGCAAGTATGACGAGAGCGGACGATGACTTTTCATGAATCCCCCCAGTGGCAACTCAAAACCTATGGGCACAGGCTTACTAGGGCATCCTGTCATTCCCCCCAGACATGGTCAAGTGGATAAGTATAAGATCCAAGCACCCGTTAGAAACAAAAAGAACTAAATGCACATATTCAAAGGTTTTGAAGATCAGAGTGACACATACCATGATACCCGGACTCATTACCTCATGGAGCAAGATCCATCTCTGTTATAGGACCAAGTCGAAGTGATGGATGTTGTTGTTGCTGACAAAGTGGAGGCATTGAAGGAAGAAAATATGGGTCCTCCAAGGCCATGCTCAAGTCGATTTGGCTCTCAGTACTCCATGTCTAGGACTTGTGGGCCTCGAGACATAATCTCCTTAGTTATCCCTAAAGTGGGGGATAACACTACCCGAGTGCAAGTTGGTACTCCGACGCAAGTTGGTACGCTACCCCAGTGCAGATTGGTACCCCAACGCAGGCTAGTATGCTACCCCAGCACAGGTTGGTACTCCAACAGAGACTGGTATGCTACCCCAACGCAGATTGGTACTCCAACGCAAGTTGGTATGCTACCCCAATGCAGGTTGATATGCTACCCCAGCGCAGGTTGGTACTCCAACGCAGGTTGGTATGCTACCCCAACGTAGGTTGGTACTCCAACATAGGCTAGTACACTACCCTAGCACAGGTTAGTACTCCAATGTAGGCTGGTATATTACCCCAGCACAGATTGGTATGCTGCTCCAACGCAGGCTGGTATGTTACCCCAGCGCAGGTTGGTATGCTACTCCAACGCAGGCTGATATATTACCCCAGCGCAGGTGGTATGTTAATCCAACAAAGGCAGGTACATTACTCCAGTGAAAGTGCAGAACCTCTTATGATGGCTAATGTGCAGTTATGATAGTGATAATTGTTAGATGATATGTTTGATCATATGATAGCTTGTGTGGCTATAATGATGTTATTTGTAGACTGATAAGCAAGACCATGTGAGTATTGCACATGCCATGTGAGATGGATAGATGTGTTTGAAACCACTACATAAAGAACATCTTTGTTAATACATCGCTAGCTAAGAGGGAGTGTTGATGTTTTGGTCGTTGCGAGAGGTATTAACCTCCACATGTAACCTATGACTTATAATAGAATATTATGAAAGCAAGTGAACCATTAAACATGTGTCGAAACCCTAAAATACAAGTCGACTCCACAGGAAAAAGATAAACAAAAAATATAATTACCAGAAAAGTCATTGGACGGATTAATATAAATAGAGGACGTTTTAGCTCATTTGTACACTCAGCCAGAGCACAAGTCTTATGGAGAGTCGCAGTTGCAGTTGCAACTGTAGCTGCAAGGAGGAATAAGGGTGCATGGTCATCTCTTGGTCTTTGTCTCTCTCTTGGTGGTTCTCTTGGTGACATTCGTGGTGATTCTCTTGGTAACATTCTTGGTCTCTCTCTTGGTGGCATTCTTGGTGATTCTCTTGCTGATACTCTTGGTGATATTATTGCTAAGTATGGTGCAAGTCTAAGAGAGTAGTGCCACTGCAGCTGCTGCAATTGTGTATGGTACTTGTTCTGTGGATATGGAGACTCTCTCTCTCTCTCTCGTGCACTACCCTTGGAGAATGAGCACTCTACTTGTCTTGAGTTCTTGCTGCAATTAACAGCTAGGGTTTATCTGTTGGTTCTGGAGTAGGTTTGCCGAAATTATTCTAAGTAAAAGTTAGTGTGGTTGGAGGTGGCATATGTGAATTCCTATGGTTGGGTACAATGATATGACATTGTCTATAGTTAAATGAGCATACCAAAATTTCAACAAGTGGAATGTCTTGATTAGCCTTTGCATTGTTGTTTAGGGTTTGCAGTCTTTGTCAATGCCCTAGCCAAGGTTTAGGAGGCATTGAAGACTCATTACTTGGAATGAGTTGAAAACACTTGTTGTATGGGCTTGGGATGCACTGAGGTATTGTACTTTATCTTCATTGCTGTGATAAAATGAAGTGTACCATTGTTGTCCTAAATTTGTGATTGCAAATCTGATTTTTTCTCATGTATTGAACAAGTTTCGTGGATGTTTTAGTATGTTGATTTACTAGGACATCAAGACTAAACATATATTGTTTTCGCATGCTTAATGAAACTTTCAGCTCTGATTTGTTATATTTCTTTTGTAATTGAAGTAATTTTCAGATGTGTATTGAGATAAATCTTGCCTGGAGAGCTGCTGAAAAAATCTATGCTTCGAGTCTTTGCAGTGTGTACATCTTGAGTTTGCCAATTAGTGTTGGGTGAATTTGAAGTCTCTTGCAAGGCTGTTGAAAAAATAATTTTAACAATAACACTGAAAACTGTATGAAATAAACTAGTGGCCTCATAGTAATGAGGTGAAATTTCAGATTTTAGATTTGGCAAAATTTTGAAATTTTTACACATAATAGTAACGTAAAAATGAGAACCTAGGAGCCATCCTTTTTCTTTGAAATTTTCTATTTTCTTACTATCGAATTTGTTTTCATTGTTGTTACCTTGTATAGTGTGCATGTATTGCACAAGATACACTATCATTTTTCCTTGAAATTTTCTATTTTCTTATGATCCATTTTTTTTTCATTGTTGTTACCTTGTATAGTGTGCATGTATTGCACAAGATAGAGTGTTTGAAAAGAGAACTATTATCACAGGGGATTGCACAGTACATCCTAGGGACAGATGACACATGACTCTTCCCCAAATCGTACATTCAAATGTTTAATGACACATACATGAATCCATGAGAATAGAGCTCATGACCTCATTAGATAGAACAAACGATCTTTGAAACTAAACCAGATTCCTTCAGAATAAAACTATGCTCTGTGAATTAATTTGATGTAGACCATTTCTTCCAATCACGATAGAGATTATATCTAGACCAGCCAATGGCTCCTCGTGTAACCTTGCTAACTATGGATAGGGGGATGCCCTGTCCTTCTTCCAAAACACGCCTCATTTCTACAAATGGCTCCATTGGAAGCTCTCCCGAATAGCTCATAGCAAATTCTCGAAAAATCTGAAAATCAGTCACAAGAAAACTCATTACATTGACAAAATCTTGAAATTAGTAAAGATATCAATTCATAAACCAAAAAGAAGGGCAGGCATGCAAGGAAAAACGGTTGTTAAACACAATTCTGCCTCTTAAAGTTACTCTGTTAAAACTACTGTCTAACATGAAGTTGATTGAATTCGTAACATCCATGCTCTTAGATAATAACCTTGCTGTGTATATTGATAAAATTATTGCAACTCAGTTTGCAAGAAAAATAATTCATCTTAAAGAGGTGAAGGTAAAAATGTGTTCAAAGTACCCCTGAGTCATCTAAGGCAACATTACTATTATCAATGTTAAAAGAAAAATTCTTACCACTTTAGGCCCAGGGGAGCTTATACTTCTGATGAAAGTCTAAGCAGGTTGCAAGGTAAATGTCAATGACTACTATATTAGGTTTCAAACCATGTTGACTGTCAACTAAAGACATATCCACGTGACCATCTCTAGCTTTGTGCCCAAGAGCAAAGGGTATAAACAACCACGGAAAGTGAAGTGTAATAGAAGACAAAAGGTCACCAAAAATGAAAAGCCAATGTCCAAGGGGACTACATGTTTGTGATCCACAACTTCGTAAGCGATGCATAGGATTGAAACAATGAATAATATTGTCGGATTTTGTTCAATAATTGGACTCTTTTATGTTAAATGGAGCTAATAATTTATTAGGTTTGCAAACCTACAACTAGTGGGATATTAGTCAGATTACTGTAACAACTTAAAAGGAAATTACGAATAGCCACTAGTTCGTTTTATCAGATTCTTATTGCCATGTAGTTGGGCTGAATAAATGGATTCTTGGCTCTTGTAAAATATAATTTCTCCATATGCCATTCAATGGAAAATTCAAGGTATTAGCTCCTTAACTCCTCATATGCTTTAAACATGGCAATCAAGGAATCGTTCCACTAATATGTGCCAACAAGTGGGTATGGAAAAGAATGACGGATTGCACTTCTAATGGGCCATCAAGATTGTCTCTTTCCAAACTGTAACTGTTTATGTGGCTCATATTGAACAATAAAGTTTTAACATGGGAAGCTCTCCAGAAAAGAAACAGAGCATATCCAAGTATTTGTTTACTTCGCAGATGTAGTGAGGAAAACACTTCACATTTGTTCTTGCATGTAATTTTTCTAAGAAAGTCTGGGTTGAGGTTGGGGAGCCTTTGGGTATGCAGAACCTTAGGAATGTGAATCCATAGATACATGTCTTAATGTTTGGTTTACTCAGCAATATCTAAAGTGCTTCAAGGCAATCCCATTTCTGGTTCTGTGGGGAATATGAATAGCTAGAAACTCTATTTTGTTTGAAGAGAAGATGATGCCTACTTTTCAAGTAGGTTCCCAGGTTAATGTTTTATTTGCATATTATAAGGTTATTCCAAAGGTTAAACCGTAGAGAATTCTATTGGAGATGGGGCTTGTCAAGGCCTACATTCTATCAGTGGGATTGGCTTCATTTTATATCTTTCAAAGAGACACGGATTTCAAGTCAAAGGTAATATAGGAAGAGGAACAAACAACCAAGGGAAATTTGATGCCTTCTACTTTCTAAAATCTGCTTTGGACACAAAGATTGATAAGCTTTAGGTCATGGGTGATTCATCTACGATCATTAATTGGATGAAAGGAACCCTCCAAGTACAAAATAATTCTCTCCTTCCACTAGCACAACAATTAAAGACAATATCTAATCAGTTTCTTTGGGTCAGAGATACTCATATATATAGAGAGCAAAAAAAGATTCCATATCAACTCTCAAAGGAAGGACTTCAACTACTTGAGCTTTATGGTTCCTTGGAAAAAGTACAAGATGGTCATACAGTGTTTTTACAACAGTTTTCATTTAATGATTTATGAATTCCTTTTGAACTTGTAATATGTCTCTGTACATGGGACTGTTAAGTCTACTGTTTGTTTTCAATTACTTGATAGATAGTATACTTGATATTATGAAGGCTACGGATTTTTCTGAATCAGTAGTATAAGATTCTGAAGAGATTTATCTCTTGATGATCCTTTTTGGACTGTGCCTAGAGCACCTAAGAATTATATTTTTGTTCATCTCAAATAAAGAAATGTCTTTTTTCTTGAAAAAAAAATAGTGATTGGACTTGTCCAAACGAAATCTAGTAAAAGAACAATAGGCAACATCTTAGACTTGTTTGTGACATTGAAATCATTGGTTGACCAATGTTAGGGTCCTATCCTAAACTCCCTACTTGGTGGTATTTAAGAGTTAGTTAATTAATGTGCGAGGATGTCTTCTATGAACAAAGCCCATTAAACAGTGAATAGATAGTTACTTAATGTAAAAAGGTCATCCTTATTCAATAAGGCCCACTAAGGGGTTGGCACTGATTAATGATGGGACCATAAATAGTTAGGGTTTTGCTAGTGAAGCTATTTATAGAGATCAAAGGCTATGTAATGTTTTGTCAAGAATCATTATTGTGTATTGGAGCTCTACTCAAAGGAGCTTGTATCCCCTCGTAGAGGCCTGTGAACATTGCTCTCTCTTATGGATTATCAATAGAAGGGTTATATTCTGCAGGTTTAATCTTATTGTCTCTTGTATTTGCTTTTCTAAACCTATATTTTCCATAATATTGTTCATGTTTTGTTGTTTCCATTGGTGAAGTACATTACAAGTGGTATCATATCTCTTTCCTAAGCTAGCACATGCTCAAATTTTAGAAAAAAAAAATTAGGCTAGAGATATGTTCCAAGGTCTTTAAACACAAAGACCTATCGTTCAATGTGTAAACCTACAGTTGGGGAAGAAAAACGCAATGAATACAAGTAGTGTCACTTGGTTGGACACCCTTGTAACCTGTATTGGTACCCCTTCAAATAGTACTGCATTAGACAAAATTTGCGTATGGATTCAACGTTCCATGTACCCACAGGTATATCGGAATCCCTCTAGGCACCCTTAAAACTAGCCTTACATAAGCCTATCCACTATCCTATTGCTATAGTACA
The DNA here is from genome assembly GCA_000966675.3 of Picea glauca. Classification (NCBI taxonomy): domain Eukaryota; kingdom Viridiplantae; phylum Streptophyta; class Pinopsida; order Pinales; family Pinaceae; genus Picea; species Picea glauca. The sequence continues at coordinate 61,192 of JZKD02S1638278.1, forward strand.
CCAAGAACAACACTCTAGGAGATCGCTCTTGCATACCAGAGAATCGAGTGGTACAACTAAGAGTACAGTCTATCCTCCTTGGTGCCATGAATGATTTGGCCAAGTACTATTGTTGTAAACCCTCAAGTATATCAAAGAGCTATAGCACTTGACACTTCTTTGTCCTTAAGACCCTGCAAACCTTAGCCTTTGCAAAATGGACAACTAAAAAAACAATTTTGCTAGTATATCAAGAATTTGAGGATTCTATCAAAGCAATAATACTTAACCAAGAGTAATACTCCTACTGGAGTTATACAAAAAAAGTTTGAGTCTTACTAGCACTACTGTGGGAGACCTATCTCAAAGACTCCTTGCATGAAGTTGATCACATTGGTATAATTCTCAAATAACCCTTTTGGTGAACCCCAAGGCCAATGGCATCCGCTAGAACTCTACCTTGGATAGCTAGATCAATACTTTGGATACCATAGTCGAGTAGGCGACCACAAATGTGAAAAAGTTCAACAGTTTAGACATCAAGGTTTCCAACCTCAACGCTAAGTTTGAGAATAAGTTTGACGAACTCAAATTTATTTTCACCCCATTGCCTCATAAAGGTGGATTCCAGGGCTTGCCAAGTACCAATTGAGGCAATAGGTAGCTCCCTAAACCACTTTCTGACGTCTCCCTCCAATGTCTGGACAAATAACCTCATGAAGACATCATCATGCTCCACAAACAGGTTATCAGTGAAGCCTTGAAAAACGCCCATGTGTTCTTTAGCATAAATGGTTTTCTCCCCATCATATTTTGGTAGAAGTTTCAGGTAATTCTTGGGGAGATCATGGGAATTTGGAGGCAAATTCAAAGGGCCATATATGGCAGCGACCTAAGGGTTTAAAGGTGGTGGAGGTTGATTTTCCCCACATCTTCCTCCACCAAGGCCAACCGTGAGGGTTTGCAGAATGAGGTTGTTGGCTTTGTTGGTTGTTGGCTTTAAGGGGTAACATGGTCTTTCTGTTGATGTTTTTGTAGCATCAGGCAAGTATTCTCGCATTGGCCTTGGTGTCAGGCATGTGGGAATCTTTGTTGGAACTCACAATGCATTCTTATTTTGTGAAAACTCCCTTTGTATGGAGTTGGGGCTTAGAATTGTTGTTGTTGGGGCTTCACACCCACTTAGAGGAATAAACAATTCTAATTTAATGTTGAGTTTAAAAGGGGTTCCTAAACTCACTCATTAGACTCATAAAAGGAGAGGCAATGTGAGGAGGCACCACACATCTCATTGTTGAAGATTTTCCAAGTCCTATCAAGCTGCCAACTAGGTTTGTCTTTGACCTCAAGTTGGCTCTAAGTTTCAACTGTCTAACAATAGTTTGTTATTGTTTTAGGACAGCAAACTGTTCAGTAACTTCTTCGTTGATTTGTTACAGCTACATAGGCCAAATGGGTGCTCTAGCATGTAGTTTTGCCATAGGATGTTAGCACATGCATACCATAAGCTATATAACACACCTAGAGATCTTTTGGTGCTGAAATAATGTTGTTCTAAAATGAGCACATGTATTTTTGGTCAACATGACCCTGGATAAAACTCCCCCGGGGAAAACCAGTTTGAGATGAATGTATATATATGGTGTGCTTCAAGCATGTAATAACACAAGGAAGATAAATACAAAGGAACCTGATACTTTGCAAGCTCCTCACAAGCTTTGCAATGGTTCCTTGGGATGTGCTCCCCTAGAAGAGTGTGCCCCCTCATTCCTTGACTGTGCCCGAAGACCCTTGCGCCCTTGCTCTGTCTCTTTGTTGATTGAAGAACTCTTGCATGCAAATTGCCCTTTGCTTGCCCTCTCAACAACCCACAAATCAGAAACAAGAAAGCTCCAACCAAAGTGCTACCTGCTAGCCTTGCGCCCTCCTCCTCAAGTGCGCCCTCCTCCTAGCAAACACACTCACCACAAATAACTGAGACTCCAACATGCCTTGCGCCCTCCATGAACATGTGCGCCCTAGCTTGTTGAACTCTCCTCT
>JZKD02S1638289.1:10016-21680 GCA_000966675.3 Picea glauca
CCTTACTTACATTGGGATGACTGGATCTTTGCAGATTGTATTGAAGCCTCTCTACAAAGTCTTCTAGATTCTCGTCTTCTTTCTGCATCATTTTAAATAACTCCTCCCTTTTTTCCCTCGTTCAGCAGTAGTCCTGGTACTTGTTCATAAATTTCTGCTTCATTTGGTCCCATGTTGTGATTACATGGCCTCCAAGGCTCATAAACCATCTTAGTGCATTCCCTTTTAGTATTGCTGGAAATAACTTCAGTTTCTGAGCATTAGAAACATAATCATAACTTCTACATAATATATCAAACTCAAACAGAAATTCATCAGGATCCTCTTAAGATAACCCATGAAAATTTGGCAATGCTCAGAGTGGGATGTTTTTCATGGGGGATGCTCCTCTAGGGAGATAACCAATAGGAAATCCTAATGTAGAAAAAGAATTTTCATCTTTTACCTCTCCGTCAGGATCTACCTGTTCTTCATGATGAAATCGCTCATTGAACTCATCCATGTTTTCCTCTGTTTGTTCTCCTGCTGCACTTTCTCTATCCTCAATGTCTCCAATGGCTTCTCGACTGTCTCCGGACTCCAAACTTCTTTCCCTGTTCCAAAAATTTTTCGTAATGAAGGCTGGGAATTCTGTTTTTGAAGATTTGGTCATTGAGCAGCAGATTCAGACTTGGATGCAATGTCGTCAACGAAAGTCTTTCTTCCTCCTTTTCCTTTTCCCTTGCCACCTGTAGGTTTAGTGTCTTTGGGGTCTTTCATGCATTCTTTTTATCTAAAGAAAATAAATCAAAAGTTCTTTTGAAATCTATAGCTATCTTCCCCGGCAACGACGCCAAAATGTTGGTCACTATAATTGCTTAATTGAATTAAACAATCAAGTGATACATAAATTATCAACCCATGGAAGTCTTTTATTTCAAAGATAGCCATGCACTGTATATGCTCAATTCCAAAATCAACTTAGTGTTGTAGTAAAGAAACTTATACTAATTATACTTGTTGAAGCTCTGAATTAAATCACAGGAAAGTAATTCCTCTATTGCAACTCTTTAAAGTTCAATCTAAGAATCCTGGATTACATTAAAATAACATTGCAATGGGAAAGAACAACTATTCTGCAATCAGAGAACAGGACCCTTACTCTCAAACAGAGACTCAGTACTAACACTCTTTCATGAAAACAGTAATGCAGAAAACAATTAACTCTATCTAACAGAGAACAAAGCCACCTAGTTCATTTCTTTCTAAGCAGGAGCCTTGAGCCTTATTTCTGTTTTAGCACACTTGTGAAGTTGAGGTTTACAGAGAACAGGGAAGTCTGATCCCTTCCTTTCTGAGCAGGAATCCCTAACCCAATTTCTGGCTAACACACTTGCAAAGGTAAATGGAATTTACAGAAGACAAGGTGTTGTGATTCCTTCCTGTCTGAGGAGGAACCCTTTAACCAAATCCCTGGCTAGCACACTTGCAACAATAAATGAAATCTAGAGAAGACAAGGTGTTGTGATTCCTTCCTGTCTGAGCAGGAACCCTTTAACCAAATCTCTGGCTAGCACACTTGCAGCAGTAAATGAAATCTACAGAAGTCGGGGTAATTGGATTCCTTCCTATCTGAGCAGGAACCTTTTAACCGAACCTCTGGCTAGCACACTTGCAGCAGTAAATAAATTCTATAGAGGGTATGATGTTCCGATTCCTTTATATTTGAGCAGGAACCTTTAACCAAATCTTTGCTAGCCTCATAAAATCATCACACAAGATTGCTGATAAAAAGAATTATAAATTCCATTCAATTAAACTAAGACAGAGTCAGTAGTGTTTCAACAAAGCAGAATTCAATAAAAATAGTGTTTCAGCAAACGATAGTTAAACAAAGCATGAACATAAATTATACTAACACACTTCTAATTAATGGGTGAATCTTGTGAAGAAGGTGGGCCCTCCCTTCTCACAAGATTCCCCTGAACGAAAAGCTAGAGAAGGATACTCAAAGCAGTCTTATATTCATCTCTCGAAATATCACATTACAAATTGAAAGAATAGAATACGTCCTGCTTCTCTGGAGTTCCTTTAATGCATCAGAACTTGGATATATTGAATGGTGATTTTCTCTGATTTAAATCCTATCCTAAATCGGATCTTCTTTCTAAATTAGCATAGGATGTCCTAGTCTCACGCAATCGAATGCTATTACAAGAACTGAACGAGGTATTGTTGTTACGGCTGGTGTAACAACTTCTCCTCATCGTTGCTGATGTTGTGTCAACATCGCAATTCGCGGGTTGTTTCAGCCACGTGAATTGTGCTCTGACTGAGTTGACCGCTGATTGTGGCGGCTGTGTTTCAACATCGTCGGTTCTGGCGGTTTCCTCTGTGTTTCAGCATCTGCAATTATGAACTGTGTAACAACTCCATGTTTCAGCATCTGCATCCTCGAACTATGTAGCAGCTCCGTGTTTCGGCATCTGCATCCTCGAACTGTGTAGCAGCTCCGTGTTTCAGCATCTGCGCCCTCGGACTGTGTAGCAGCTCCGTGTTTCAGCATCAGTTCAACAACAACGACCTTGGATAGTTCTATGTTTCAGCAACAGGCCTCAAATGCTAATCTGCAGTTATGGACACTTATGCATTTCTAATCAATAGTTAAGTACGAGAGTGATGTAAAATATCATGCAAAATAGATTAAACGTATAGTAATGAGAAGGGACATTGTATACCTTTAATATGATCAGATAAAGTGATAGTATGAGTCTAAATGTAGGTGATCAGGAGTATAATGGTGGAAAAAGGTATAGGCAAAAAGATACATTGTGTGGTCCTAACATTTACTTCCATGCATATTATACCTCTACAATATTGTCTCAACATATTTTCTCTTATTCAACCAGAGTTTCCTTTTTGCATGATCTCTTTTAATCTCCATTCCGAGAATGAATTTAACATCACTGAGATCTTTCATGTCAAATTTGGAGGATAGTTGTGATTTCACCTCCTTGATAACCTCCATGTTCTTTCCTGCCAACAACATGTTATCAACATACAACACTACATAAATGAAGTGATTAACAACCTGCTTGGAATATACACAGTGATCAACCATGCTTCTCACAAATCCCAATACAATGATGTATGTGTCAAAATTTTGGTACCACATCCTAGGTGATTTCTTCAGACCATATACTGACTTCTTTAGCTTACAGACTAGCTCTTTATTTCCCTTTAGTACAAAGCCTTCTGGCTGCTTCATGTAGATTTCTTCTTCCAGATCCCCCTATAGGAATGTTGTATTCACATCCATCTGTTCCACTTCAAGATCAAAAGCAACAACAATAGATAAAAGAAATCTAATAGAAGTTAACTTCGAAACAGGAGAAAAAAATTCACCAAGGTCAATTCCCTCTACCTAGGAATAACCTTTTTCTACTAACCCAGCTTTGTATTTCTCCACTTTTCCTTTTTCATTAAACTTATTCTTAAACAACCATTTTCTACCAAAAGATTTTATTCGAGCTTGTAGCTCAACTATATCTCATGCCTCATTCGTATCCAAGGCATCCATTTATTCAACCATGGCCTTCTTCCAGAGTTTACTATCCTCTGATTTTACTTCTTCCTTGGTCGTTCTAGGATCATCATCAGTAATAGATAAAGAAAAATTGGAATGGAAATCAGGTGGACTATACCTTTCTAGTTGCATTCTTTCTCTCGTTGATCTCCTCAATACTAAGGTATGAGTTTTTTCTTCTTCTCCTTCATCTTCTTCAAATGATTTCGATTTTGCATCATCCAAATCCAACTCTATTTTCTTAGGTTCCTGTGGCCTTGGCAGGAATTCCTATTTGGAAACATATTTTACCTCTCTGAAAACAACATCTCGATTGTAAACAGTATTCTTGGTTTCTGGGTTACAAAGCTTATAACCTTTCACACCGTCTTTAAAACCAATAAAGATACACTTTTAAGATTTTTTATCCAGCTTAATCCTATTTTATTTTGTTACATGTAAATAAGCATCACAAGCAAACACTCTAAGATGTTCAAGAGAGGTTTTCTTTCTAGTCCATACCTAGTGTGGAGTTTTATCATCATTGCGAATGAGGATGATCGATTGACTAGGTAACATGTTGTACCCACTACCTCTGGCAATAATTATTGTCCTAACTCAACACTGCTGAGCATGCTCCTTTATTTTTCCATCAGTCTCTTGTTCATCTTTTCTGTAACTCCATTCTGCTGAGGTGTGTATGGAGTAGTATTCTTCCTTGCTATACAACACTTCTTACATAATTCTTCGTATTCATTTTTGCAAAATTCTCCACCATTATCTGTCCTTAACACCTTTATTTTTTGCTCTATATAATTTTCTACCAGATCCTTAAACTCTTTAAATTTATCAAATACCTTAGACTTTTTTCTAAGAAAATAAATCCCTGTGTTCCTTGAGAAATAATCTATGAATGAAACATAGTACACAGAATTACCTAGTGATGGAACATGCACAGTTCCAAACACGTCACTGTGTATCAACTCTAAGATCCCCTTTTCTCTTGTAGCACCAGATGGGAATCTTCCTCGATTATGTTTTCCATATACGCAATGTTCACAAAAATCAAAATCGAGAATGCAATTAGACATACCTTCAACCATACGTTTACTGTGTAGTGTTCTTTCCAGTCTCTGATGCCATAGATTGGTCTTCTTTCCATGGGAAATATTGGTCGTGTCTTCTTTATTTGTCTTGTAACATCCCCCCAAAAAAAAAAATTTATATCTGAAATTTACTGAGGAAATTATTTCCGATTTTAGTAAATTTGAAATTTGAAAATTATTGCCATTTATGGAAATTCTGAATTTCGAATTTAGTTAATTGTAATCGATGATTATGAATGTTGGGTAGAGATCTTATTTGAACCAACCAAATATTTGACTATGACACTTGTATGAAACAAAATATTTTGTATTTATTGTTGAAGGACAAATGGAACAGCCAGGTTGACGACCATGACTCCATGAGAAGAGAACATGGTGGAACTACCTCAGAGCTGAATGTGACAATTGGAAAATCAAGAATTTGACCATTAGCAGCCCATGAAAATTAGGTATTTTGAAAGATGTGAAAATTCCCAAGGGGAAAACGACCGAGGCACAATTTCTTTTGGACATTTAACATATGGGAGGAGGCAGGATGCTGCCTAGTATGCTAGAAGAACAATGAACTCTTGTTGTTATGAACACTTCCTTTTGAGTGTGAGGCAAGGAGAAGTTATTGAAAGTGAAATACTTTTACTGAGGAAGAGTTCGGATTTCACCCGCATGGATTCATGGTCAGGCTAGGGGGTCAAGGGGATAAATGAGTTTGTTGTTTTGTTCCAAGGTTGGGAGGAACTTGTTTGTTCCATTTGTTATTTGAAAATTGTTCAAATATGTCTATCTACTCCTTCTCTATTCAAACATTTTTTGGAATTATTGGCTGATAGGATTTCATATGTTTAAATATGAATGAGGTACTTTGTTTTTATTAAATTCTGAAGGAATGTAATGAAAAGTAGGATAGAACCTCATAGTTTAACTATAACTCTTGAGTAAACCTTTCTAAGTATTTTGGCTGAAATGAAAATTGAATGGTGGAAATGTATTAGGAAATATAACTGTGTTAAATAGGTTATTACCTCATTATATTGTGCTAGGAATCACTACCAAATCGGTGCATCATATACACCTGGCTATTCCGAAAGTAAACCTAAGATTTAAGAACATTTACATACCTATACTTACATATATATATCCATGTGGGTTATCTCTTCATTTTGGGTGATTTACCCTATCGAATTAAATTACTGTTGCAAATGATTGTATACAATAGGAGATAACTATGTAGGAATATATATATATATATATCTATTTATGTATATATGTATGTATGTAAAGATAACCATATGACTTACATGACTCACTTTAAAATCCTATTGTGTGTATATCAGTAGGTACTAATGATATAATGGAAGACAAATAGTCTAACTAGTCATATACTAAGTTCTGGAAACAATAAATGAAAAACGAATAGTATAATTCAATGCAAATGAAGTTCTGGAATGAAATATTAGAGGAGCGAAAGATCGATGAATTTAGAAGACAGAGATTATGGATCCCTCTAATTTATATGCACACATTTTGGTAAGTTTGAAATTTCATATCTTTATTAACAAATGATAAATCATTCCAACCTTTGTATAAGTCAGACCGAAATAAAGAATCTACTAATAGAGATTTCATCCAAGTCGGCTATTCAATATTAAACAATGGTGTAGTGATTCTCACATCATCCTATTACACAACAATAGAGTTTGGTCTTTAGGTCTTTCTTTAAAAACTCAAGGCAGAAAGATAATGGATGAGTCGTTGTTATGAATGAGCAAGTTCTCCCACGATAGTATCATTCTAGATTTAGAATCATATCTATCCTAATAAAACATAGGCAATTTCTTAAGAGAGGCATTATGGAACCCAGATACCTTCTGTGCATATGGTAGATACCTGAGTCGAGAACTGCGCATAGTTGAATGTCCCTGCAAGGAAAACAAATTATTGTTAATAATTATTCAACAGAAGTAAAACGAGTGTACCCTTCAATAGAATAATGTAAGACAAGAAATGGTTATACCGAGTTCACTTAACTTATGAATCAAGAACCCTGATGTCTTTTCCCTTTCACATTTTGGGTTGAGAAGACACCCGAGACCGAAGGAGGAAGGTGGCCCAAGAACCTCCTAATGGGTACCCTCGAAACCACAGGTTCCCATCATTATAACTCGTTACCAAATTTATCTAAATCAAACTATTAAGGATAGAAATAAATAAATAGCATTCACCTTGGAAATTTAAACTGCATGGGTTCGCGCAATGCAAGTAGGCGAAATTCATTGCCCAAACTTTAAATATAGAGTAAATTCTATATGCCAATTATGTTATGAAAATCTAACATAGACTAATTGTCTGTGTTAAAGAGGATTCTTTCATTCGAAGTTTAAATACATAATTAACATTATGAATGTTGGGTAGAGATCTGATTTGACCCAACTAACTAGTTGACTATGACACTTGTATGAAACAAAATATTTTATATTTATTGTTGAAGGACAAATGGAATAGCCATGTTAAAATAAGACGACCATGACTCCATGAGAGGGGAACATGTTGGAACTACCTCAGAGCTGAATGTGACAATTGGCAAATCAAGTATTTTAGACATCTCCTCTTGTGTGAGGAGTTGTGATGTAAAAATGAATGTAATTTATCTTTATTTATAAAAAAAATTGACCTTTAATTAATTTTAGGTCAAAATCCAATTTACAATAAAATCCAATTTTTCCATAATTAAAATAAATTAGCACCTAAATACAACTCCAAGGGTGATGCCGTGCCCTTCTAGGGTGATTTTGAGGCCCTAAGTTGGAACATTGAGTCTAAAATGTAGGGCGTTTGGCCTCTAGAGGCTCGAGATGAAGCCCACACATGCCATTAGGCTCATAAATTTTTCGAAAATGAAAACTCTAGCTATGGATAATGTTGAGGGTCACGATGGTGACGTCCAGGGAAAACCTCCATGTGGAAGAGAAAGATTCCCCTCGCATTAGGTATGTCGAGGTGCTGCCAAAGGAAACATCATTCTTTCTTCCTAGTGCAAATATTCAATCTCTTCTTACACCTCGCTAGGGTTACAACATCTATATGTGGGATTTAAGCTCCCCATGAAGGTCCGAGCTAATCATTCCCTCATGTGCACAAGTTTTCCATCGGGATTCATAAGTTACGGGGATCATAACATGTAACTCACATCCAATAATTAAATTACCCAAACATGAAGATCAAACCCCCCTCTAACCTAGACAAATGCTCAAAGACATTATGCAATTTGACAAGTTAGGTTCAAGAAGGTATGAGGGCATCCTATTGGGATAATCTCTGTTAATTTTGGGGTGTTTCCCAGTTCGGATCTATTCCATATCATGTAAGTGTAACAGATGGTATGGGGTGATTGTTTGGGTGTCAATGACCTCATCACGGACACATGAACTATTTATCATTCCACTTATAGATCAACACATACTTCCCCATATTTACTAGAACATATGACTTAAAGTAGTAGTAGATTGACACAATGAGTGAATAGAACGGTGGGATACAAACATTGCACAATGTAAAAAAATAAACACAACCGTGGTAGATTTGGGATATTTGAAAATCCTTGTGTGATCAACAAACTCTGTCAGCATTTCACTTGTCCAAAAATATATTTGAAAATGAGATCGGTGTTTCTTGTTTTAGCTCCGTTAGAGAATAGCATGATGGAAACTAGAAACTTTGTTTGCGTCAAAGAAACTTATGTCAAAGAATACTAATTGCATTATGCTTAATTTCACAGCTTCAAACAAATTTAAATTCATGTGCATCTGTTATGAAACATATCAACAACTCATTCAAAAAAATTTATACCAAAATGTATCTAACATGTCTGTTATATGATACAATTGGAGTATATATGCATTAAAAAATCACAATTTCCATAGAAAAGCTCTTACATGTGTAAATAATTTAAACTAAAAAATCGTTAAACTAGTTAGATGAGGAGAGAGACACTTTCCAACGAGCGTTTTAATGCCCATTAATCAAATTACTTTTACGTAGTGCAATTATAATTTTTTAAAGTTCAGATATGCCTTGTCCAATTAATTTTTTATAAGCTCATATATAAACTATCTCGTTTGAAGGTACATAACATCATATTATATCTAGGTACACAAAATTAATCATATATTTGAAATGATTTATTTTTTACATTTAGTCACATGCATAGTTGGAGAAAAAATCCTTTCTACACTTCAAAGTCTAATGTGGTTATCACTTCTAATGTGGTAATAATTAAAGTGAGGGAGACATATGTCTAATACAAAGAATAGACATACTGTTATCATCTTAAATAGCACCCCTATGAAAAGTATTAACATTGGTGTTAATTTGGGGTAACAATATGGGAAATGCATCATTGTCACCTTAGTATAATTTCTTCTTCTCTTTAGACTAACTCTTAGAAGTTTAGAGGTAACCCTATTTATTAAGTAAATATCTTATTGAATTAATTATCATTAAATCTATGATTTATATCAAAGAATCCAGAAAATTTATAACAATTAGATGCACAAGAATTCCAATAAGTGATACATTGCTTCAAAGATAATTAAATCGATAGAATAGCTAAGCCACCAATCAACTAGCATAAATCAATGGTCGAATGTGTGTTTTGGTTACTATTCTATTATATGATAGAATGGAAATAATATCATGTCGGTCCACAACTTCTATTTTTTTTTTATGGTAAATGAACATAGAAATTTCATATTTGAATTGAAGAGAGAACCATCCAAGAGAAAGAAAATCCACTTGTAAGTAAGACATCTTGCAGAATTTCCCAAGGAAAATACATATGGAATGAAATAAACAACTCATAAGTGTGAGGATCAAGATCTAAATATTGATAACAATGAAATAAGAAAGAACTTGATAAAATGATGATGAAGTCTTGGAATTCACCAATGAAATCTCCAAATAAACTATATTTAATTATAACCACTTACAAATCAATTTTAGTACTAGATAGTTAACACAAAATTGTAATAACAATCTAGAAATTAAATATAAGCTCGGTGTAAGCAAAGATGCAAAGTTAAACACCAAATCCTAACCTTAGGGTTTCTTCAAATCTATTTTTTTGTTATTGCTATATATTATCTAGATTTGGGAGAGGGCTTCAAATGGGCCCATATGATATTATATAAAACCTTAGAACACACTTCTGTAGGGCCACTTTTCCTTATTAGGGTAAGATATAAACAATTATGCACAAACCCTTGATGAAACAAGTCTAGAAATTGGAACAAACCATTGAGTCTAGAAATTTGAATTAATATTTTTCTTTGATTTTTCAGCATTAGATTTCTTTCTAACCCAACAACAATAAAAATATTTTAAAATTTAGGGTTTTTTCTATAGTTCTTTGGAGAAGACAAATCCCTTATTAGCCATATGGCTTACGAGGTCAAGAATTATTCCCGTATAAGAATTGGTCATTCTCATATTAAGGATTAGGGTTAAGATGACAATGACCAATATAATGTATGAAGACAAAAACACTACAAGAAGGTATTCCAATAGAGAAAAATATTCACCAACAAACTCAAATATAACTTATATAAAGCCCTTGAGAATGAACCAATATGAACAACAAACAGAAGGATTGAGAACATATCCAAGTTAACAATTTTATGATCTTCAATCTTCTCTCCATGAATTGATTCTCAAATCCCATCACTTTATTCTAATAAATTGGTCAATGTTTTATGCATCCTTTTTCAAAGTTTCAAACTCTCTCCTTAGGGTTTGAAGCTTCACTCTCTTCAGTTTGTCATTACCCTCCTACATCAAAAATTTGGCATAGTTCTCTTGTTTCCTCAATTATGCAAAGTTATTTCATTGGGCACTTTTCATGACATGGGTTCTTAGAAGGCATTCTACATTGGTTGCCTACTTCCTTCCGAACATTAGTCCCTTTGTTTTCCCTAGATTACTTGTCAAATCCATTAAAATTTGACTTTATACTAAAATAAATAAATACTAATAAAAAAAAATTGGTGTAGGTTATTTCCTTATTTCTCCAAAAAATTTACATGTGTCCTCTTTTTTTTAATCCTCAATGGCCGCCTTTTTTTATCTCATTTAACATTCATCCACACCCTAACTTTATTCTTTTAATATAACAAAAATTCAGCACTCTAATATACAAAAAAACTTTGAGAACAAACAAAACATTTTCAATAAGTAAGCTAAATACCGAAATAATTTTTTTTAGAACAAAACCTCAAATTCACTTCCTTATGAGAATGACTAGGGTTTGTTCCTTTGAAACCCTTGACTTACTAAAAAAGTATTCTAGCTATTAGTTTTTCTTTCACCCAATTTGTAGACTTCCATGAACTATCTTGATGAAAAATCTATTTGCTCTCCACTTCCTCAAGTGCCTTACATATTGTCAATAAGACCTATTTGCGCTCCAATCCCTCAAGAGTCTTACATATTGTCAATATGATAGGAAGAGACATCTATGAAGAAAAACTAACAAATTTTCATAAATAATAATAAAAAAAACAAATCAACGTATCATTATCCAAATCACCTAAATTTCAGATATTTATTATCCAATAATTTTTTAATAAGCTAAGATGTACACCATTCCATTTAAAGATACATCACAGCATTAATTATACTTGCTGCACCTTACTAGCAGAAACTTCAATCCAAGGCCCTGTCAGCTTGTTCCTTCTTTCTGCGCCTTCGGAGTCGGGCTTAATGCAGCAGTGTCTGAAAAATGGTGTCACAGAAGAGCTCACGATGCAAAAAGAGGCAAAATGACCTCACAGAAGAACATTTGTATGCCATGATAGACGACTGCAATCTATTTAACTTGGATTTCAAAATAAATACAAATGCAGAGATACAATGTTAAAGAAACAGGGCTGATGCATCCTAACCCTATTTTACCATCGTCTTTAAATATTCGCATCTATTGGACAACTAAAATTTAAATTTAAAAACACTAATAATCTACTGAAA
>JZKD02S1638289.1:52900-66648 GCA_000966675.3 Picea glauca
GCAGGAACCTTTAACCAATTCTCTGCTAGCCTCATAAAATCATCACACAAGATTGTTGATAAAAAGAATTACAAATTCCATTCAATTAAACTAAGACAGAGTCAGTAGTGTTTCAACAAAGTGGAATCCATTAAAAGCAGTGTTTTAGCAAACGACAGTTAAACAAAGCATGAACAAAAATTATACTAACACACTTCTAACTAATGGGTGAATCTTGTGAAGAAGGTGGGCCCTCCCTTCTCACAAGATTCCCCTGAACGAAAACCTAGAGAAGGATACTCAAAGAAGTCTTATATTCATCTGTCGAAATATCACATTACAAATTGAAAGAATAGAATACGTCTCGCTTCTCTAGAGCTACTTCAGTACATCAAAACTTGGATATCTCGAATGGTGATTTCCTCTGATTTAAAGAGGAAATTCCTTCGATACAATCATTACAATGCATATCTGAATCCTATCCTAAATCGGATCTTCTTTCTAAATCAGCATAGGATGTCCTATTATCACTCAACCAAATGCTATTACAGGAACTGAATGAGGTATTGTTGTTACAGCTGGTGTAACAACTTATTCTCATCGTTACTGATGCTGTTTCAGCATCACAATTCACGGGCTGTTTCAGCCATGTGAATTACGCTCTGACTGTGGTGGCTGTGTTTCAGCATCGTCAGTTTTGGCGGTTTCCTCTGTGTTTCAACATCTGCAATTCTGAACTATGTAACAGCTCCGTGTTTCAGCATCTGCATCCTTGAACTGTGTAGCAGCTCCGTGTTTCGGCATCTGCATCCTCGAATTGTGTAATAGCTCCGTATTTCAACATATGCAACCTCGGATTGTGTAGCAGCTCCATGTTTCAGCATTAGTTCAGCGACAACGACCTTGGACAGTTCTGTGTTTCAGCAACAGGCCTCAAATGCTAATCTGCAGTTATGGACACTTATGCATTTCTAATCAATAGTTAAGTACGAGAGTGATGTAAAATATCATGCAAAATAGATTAAATGTATAGTAATGAGAAGGGACATTGTATACCTTTGACATGATTAGATAAAGTGATAGTATGGGTCTAAATGTAGGTGATCAAGAGTATAATGGTGGCAAAAAGTATAGGCAAAAAGGTACATTGTGTGGTCCTAACAGTATGGTTAGCATCATTGGTAAATAAACCTTGGTATTTTGTTGTGTTTCATGAATATTGTATAAGCATGGATGTTGGATATGTTATAAATACGAGTTGATAGTTTTAAATGCATGGATACTATATCACAGAACTTGAGTTTCGAGTCTGAGCTGGTGTTGAATGTGTTCCACCGTGTAAAGTTTGATTGGTTGATGGTTATCGTGGAAGAGTTGGTAAGTTGTGGGTTCCGACCATCTGATTATGGAAGTGAAATGAAGTAAATGAGAGTTATTACACTCTGTTACAGGTCAAAATTACTCAAATGGATAAGTGTCGCATGTTCCTCTCAATTGTCGTAAGTGTCGCATCTTCCTTACAACTTTCGCAAGTGTCGCAAGTTGGTCACAAGTGTCGCAAACGATGTTCGAGCATACTGCCATGCCGACAACACTAAGGAGACACTTAAAACATCTCATGTACTTGGTTTGAATAAGAAGAATTGGTTAACTGAAGACAAGGAACTCCTAACACCTGAAGAGAGCTCTGAAACAAAGGTTTTGAGGGGGAGCGCTTCCCTATATCAGCCTTAGGAGCACTGGCGCTCCCCTACAAGGAATCAGGGAGAATTATAACGCTCCCCTGCTCCCTCTGAAGGAGCGCTACTCACCTTGAGGGCGCTGGCACTCCCCTCAAGCTTCTTAGGGAGTGCTACAATTCTCTGATGCCCCTTCTAAGGGAGCGCTGCCTAATCTGAGGCAGTAGTTGGCCCGTTGAGGAGAATAAGGGGAGGGTCTTTCAAGATTAGGAGGCAGTTGTATTCAAATTCTTGGTTTCATCAAGAGATCCCTGATTTGAGGAGAAGGTTCCCTAACTTGTTCTAAAGATAACTCAAGAGGTTAAGCTCCTCTTAACCTATATAAGCAAGCTCCAAGATGGTGAAAAGGAGGAGGAATTGCTAATCATGAAACCTATGATCTCATAGGAAACACATAGTCAGCCAAAGGAGAGTGATCAGTGAAGCTGTTGTCATCCAGGTTGTGGATATTTCAGGAAAGGGTTAGATGAAGGGGACTTGACGAAGTTGTCGCATTCGTATCTATGATTGTAAGTACTGTTGTCGTTATTCTCATTAATATGACATGCTTGGCCTGTTTCTTTCTAGTTTGTGTCTGATGTTACATGAACTTATCGTTGATAGATAGATTTGTTTTCAAGATAATATCAATAGAGTAGGAAGTGGTCATATCTTGTTTTTTCCACAGGATCCAGCAAGGAGCAAAGGATCGAAGTGCAAATCAGAGCATGCAGGGACAAACATTGATAAAGAGGTACTTTTGTTATCCTCCCTTCTCATATGTTAGTTTGGATAGATTTGAAAGGAAGTCAGTGTCCACGTTAATCATTTTCTGTCTTAGAGTTAGGGTCAAGCTCTTTGAGGCAATCTACCTGTCCGCAGGGAGATTTTCCTACAACAGAAACTGGCGAATCCACTGGGGAGATAGCCTCAAATCAAAACTTCTTGTTTTGATTTCTCCTCATTGACCTTGTTCTACCCCTTGATTGTTTCAGACCTAGTTCACTCCTCTTTTGATTGGTTTCATGAGCTGATTGGCTCCCTACCCCATCATACTCAGCATAGTTGTCGAGTTTAAATTGCAATTTTTGGAAATTTTTGACATTTTTGGGAGTTTTTGAACCTGGAACCCCTGTCCCAGTGTTAACAGAGCACCAGCGCTTCCCTATAGCCTTACACAGAGCTATATAATTCTCCTTGCCTTTGGAAACAGAGCGCCAACCCCTTTTTGTCCAACAAATCTTCCAGAATTGCCTTTTTCAGGGTTTTTCTCTGTGTCTCTCCTACTGAGTAACCTTGTGAGTCAATGCTCCTTCTCTTTCAGCCTTTGCATCTGTCTTCTTCTTGGAGAACAAACATCTTACTGTTTGGATTTTGTAGCCTTCTTCACTATTGACTTTGAGTTTTTCTGTTGAGTGAAGTTTGAAACCCATGCATTTTTTTTCTCTCCTCATCAATTGAACGAAAACCCTGGTCAGGGTCATCAAAGGCCTACAGACCTCTTCATCTTGATTTTAATCGAGATCATTGTTCTTCAACTCTTTCTTTTGGGTGTGAAGTTTGTTTTCTCTTTGATTTTTTCTTTTCTTTCGCTTTTCGTTTTGATTGTAACGAAAGGGTGTATTGTTTGTATGACTTTTGCTTGTGCTAGTTTGATTTTCATTCATACAAAAAGATAATTAGCAAGATGAGCATTCTGTTGAATTGATCACTATTCATATGAAAACAATAAAAGGAATCTTCATGATTTATTGTGCATGTTAGAAGGCATCTTAAAATTTTTTAATGTCACATCAAGATTTGATTGAGAAAAAAGAATTGTTTGAGGACACTCCTTGTTCGTGCTTGTTAGTGAAAAAGACTCTCTCTTTCCCTTAGATAGATGTTCATTGAAAAAAAAGGAATGCTTATAATATTTGATGCATTTTTGGGACTGAGTCATAATTCCATTCGTTTCACTTCCATGCACCCCTTTTGCGTAAAGAACAACCATAAAATCAACGCTAATTAAAAATTATTTAGAACTTTTTCTTTTCTAGAATCCTCCACCAACAGTAGACTAGGCTTAGTACTTTGGATTAGACTGTGAGAATAACTCTCCAAAGTTTTCAAAACAAACATTAGCATCCTGATTTAGGGAGAGTCAAATCCAATTATCGTATAAGTCTGCCTGGGATCCCCCTCTCACACAGGGGTTACGCACGAGGTCGCATTCGGG
The DNA here is from genome assembly GCA_000966675.3 of Picea glauca. Classification (NCBI taxonomy): domain Eukaryota; kingdom Viridiplantae; phylum Streptophyta; class Pinopsida; order Pinales; family Pinaceae; genus Picea; species Picea glauca. The sequence goes on from JZKD02S1638289.1 coordinate 56,816, forward strand.
TGAGCTATGGGGACTAACCCTCCGTGGTTTAACTGATTGTGTTGGTCAGATCGTATTATGGGGATCACTTAGAGGTAAATCCACAATTACTGTGTGGAAGCCTTGTAGTTGATTTCAGGCTCGATACCCTGCCCGTACGTTCGGATCAGACTGTCGACTGTTCGCGCCCAAGGGCTGACTGCGAATTGGTAACCTTAGTGGCCATAATATTTAGGGTCTTACACAAGGTGACAGTGATGGGAAGTCTCACTGTACCTGGAGCATACATTGGTCAAACTCACTCAGGCTCCTTGGAGGGTAAATCCACAATTACTGCGTGGAAGCCTGCACCAAGGCATAAGTCCGTTAAGCAGGTCGCCATTGTAACTGTTCCACTCTATCCCCACCCCTTCTGAACTTGATCACGTGATGTTGGATTTCATCACCAACTAGTACGGTCATCAAAAGAAGGTCCTGTTTGCTTGGTTGTGATTCTTATATTTTTTAGCGTGTGCTGTTTCTTTTCATTAGTTGGCCATAGATTTCTTTCGCTGACTCTTTTTCGCCAACATCGACCCTCCTCGCCGCTCATGGAGGCTACACAGACTTCCTCCAGAAAATATGGAAGGAAACACCCCTTTACCCCCTCATTCTACGTAGGAATCTCCTCAACAGAGCGAGGTTCAAAATACTACAACTCCCCAGGAAGAAGTTCCCACTCCTTTGGAGAATTTTCGAATTGTGTCAGAGTCTCCGGAAGCTTATCGCATTCCGGAGGGATATGAATGATGTATCCTCCACCTGAATTCCGTTGGAGAATTTGTTTTCGTCAATCCTTCTGACATTTCGGCTGGGTCTTCTCAAAACCCTTTAGCCGATGACCCTTTTTGGACTGCAGACATCATTTGAAGTCCACCACGCTTGGTGCGAGATCTCTACAGAATTGGAGAAGGTGTCGACGTACCTTTTTCCTACACTGTACCTCCAAATCACTTTACCGGTACCACCAATTTTACAGCCACACCACTCGTTGGTCCGAACATATCGTCCGTTGGCCCAAGGTCTACTATTCCCCTCCAGACAACCCATTCTACAATGGTCCTGCACATTCTGACTATCCCCGCCAGTAACGCGGTGGTTAATCAAGCTCCGATTGGCACACTTGTAACACCAAGACCTACACTCCCTTTTGGATTCAGGGCACTGAATGCTTCTGCTGCCACCACTGCCCAAACTACTACCCAAGTTATACCGAGAAGTTCCATACCTATCCAAAAACTCGGAGGGACCGGTCTTGGTGGTCCTAATCCGCTCGGCGGTACGAATCAATCATTTACGTCTGGTTCTCAAATCCTGGGAACTCTACCTCAAGCTGGGGGGCATCCTCCCATCAGAGGATAAATTCCATTCGGGGGGCACCCTCATGCTGGGGGGCAGCCTCAAGCTGGAGTCTACCATCAACCACTCGGACAAAATGTGTCTGTCGCACCTAATCCATGGAACGTCCTTTTTCAAGGAAACCCATAGTTCTCGACAGGAAAAAATGCTCAGACTCCACAACAACCCCCTTATGGGCAAATGACAAACCCACCCTATAACCCACAAAACCCATCCGGTTATCCTCTGCTCACACATGTTTCTCAAAACACCTCAAATCCTGTGTACCTTGGTCAAAACCAACCTCACATGAGAGGGACCACTAGTTATAATTATCCACATAACCCAGTAATGGGTGCCACTGGTGTCCCTCTGCCACACCAACATTTCCCATAGGTTAACCGACAACTACCCTTTCTAGCTACCTTGGACCTTCCAGACTTGTCTCGGTTAATGAATGATCCTATCTATCATTCTCTGGTTTGGCCAGCTATTCCAGCTAAACTTCCTTCTGATATCCCAAAATTCGACGGAAATTCTAGAGAAGACCTGAACAACCACGTGATGACTTTCCATTTGTGGTGTTCATCCAACTCCCTCATGGATGATTCGATTCGGTTGCGTCTTTTCCAACGAACACTTACGGGTTCCGTAGAAAAATGGTATATTGAATTACCACGCGCATCTTTTCATGATTTCAACTCCCTCGCCATGTCCTTCCTCACACTCTTCCAACTACCCATTCGATACGAGACAGGTACTTAACTATTAAACTCCCTTCGTCAGACGACTTACGTACACATCTCCAACCATATTCATGAATGGAGACGACGACGAAGGCTAATCAAAGCGGTCATTCCCAACTAATTGTTAGCAGAATGGTTCACTAAATCGTTGTTACCCTAGATTTCTCGTGACTTTACCATGGGTGGTGTAGTCACCGAGGAAGAAGCCATTTCCTGAGCTTAGTACTTAGAATTATTCTATTCACAATCCGGTACTCTGTACGAGTTGATATCAAACGCTACCCGTGCCACTAACGGTCCATCCAAACCATCAACTGCTTCGCATGCGGATGGAGTTATTGGATCCGTCAAAACCCAATCTACTACCTAGTCTACTGGAACGATTCAGCAACCCGCTTCGACGGCTGATCCCATTTCAACTGCACCCTCTTCTACCCCCCCTCAAACTCAAGTCTCTGATGTGAATGCGGTCCAATCAACCCCTTCACAACAACTTGGGGGAAAGAAGAAAGCGAGAAACAAACCAAAGAAAAACAATAACAACGAACAACCCAAAACCCAACCGTAAACTCCTACTGCTGGAAAACAACCACATCGAAAACCAAAATTCCCATGTCTCATTTGTGGTGACGATCACTACACTTGAGACTATCCACATCGTGATGAAGTGGCCAAACTTTTCAAGGCAAATTCACAACCCGCTGTGCTCACTCAACCTTTTCTGCAGCAACAATCTTTGGTTGCACAAACCCCCACACCGGGGGGCAGTTCCAATCAACCCCATGATGAGGCCTCGACGAGTGCCCACATTTACATGTTTAACGAAGTTAATCTAACCACTCGCTCTGCAACATATGACACGCTAGTTAAACCTGATAAACCAAAGACTGCTAACAGTTCTTCACTAGACACGTTACCATACTCTGTTAATCCTCTATCTGTTAACCCTCCATCTGGGCCACTCCAGATTAAGAAAAATTTGTTTGAATCCATCTTATGCCCTCCTAAGAGCACCATCCAGAAATCTACCTCAATCCTAATTCATGGGCTGCCCAAAACTACAACATCTTAGAAGATTTGGCCCAAGCCTCGTGTGCCATATCCACCTTGGAAGTTCTACAACACTGCCCCAGCCAACGTAGAACGCTCTTAGCTGATATCGATGCTTTTGATCCTGAGTCATCAAACAACCTCATGTTTAATCTGGATGATCATCAACCGTGACTCTCCCACTAGCTAGCTTTCCAAATCGATGTTGTTGTTCACAATCAACAAATCCACCAGACTATCCTGGATGAGGGAGCCTCTACCTGTGTCATGTCTCTAGCCTGCTGGAAAGGCTTGAAATCACCTACCCTTAACAAATCTGCTACCATGTTACGTGCCTTTGACGGACAAGGTTTTCATCCTCATGGATTATTACAATCCTTAGCCGTTCAGTTGGGTGACAAGACTGTTACCCTTGACGTCGAGGTGGTCGATGCTCCCCTCGATTACAACCTACTACTTGGAAGAAGTTGGTTCTATGATATGACTGTCGTTTCCTCGTCGGTGTTTCAATGTGTACAATTCCCCCATCAAGGAAAAATTGTTACCATCGATCAACTTGATTTCTGCACACCCGACGCTCGCATCCCCGCTACCAACAACATTCCCTTTTTGGGAGACCACCCGGTTACGTATGAAAGCATTGGTGTTGGCTTATTGAAATATTCTAGCCTCGTGGCTACCTTCCCTACACCATTTCCACCTACTAAACATCATATTTCCGCCATCAATATGATTTTGACAATGCCTTATCAATCCTTGGAATCATTTGATCCTTGGATTGTGCCTAGTCCTTTGGAATTCGATGTGCTCGGTGACACTATGCCACTGAGCCCAGCCGAGGCCGCATACATGGCTATTCAATCTACCTCTCCCTCTTTGAACACTTCACATTCATTGGCACCTGATGCTTACTCGGTGCCCTCATGGTTGGATTCCATGTCGTCTACCGTTGATTACATTTCCCAAATTTTTCCTTCGGATGAATCTATTATGGAAATGCTGAGCATTGACGATATGCCTTGGGATGAAAACCACCATCGATCCTCTTTTCTTCCGCCTTTGTAAGGAATTCACCAAGACATACGCTTTGTCTTCCCTCCCGATGTTATCGATGCTCTGCAATATCCTATCCTCACACAAGATACCCTCTCTAAGGGGAACATGGGTAACATCTCTACTATGATCATGATTGAAATTTCAATCAAAGAAGGTGTCATGGAAAACATTAACCTAGGTGCTAATTGCACACCCGACGAAGTGGTCTCTTACACCGCTTTGTTTAAAGAATTCCTCGATGTCTTCGCATGGAGTTACGAGGAAATTCCAAGGATTGACCCTTCAATCGTCGTACACGAAATTAAAACCTACCCTGATGTGAAACCGGTTTGACAAAAGCTCCACCCGGTTCATCCTAAGAAAATCACAGCTATAAAGGCAGAAGTTGAAAAACTTCTAAAATATGGCTTCATCTATCTTGTCCCTTTAACCGAATGGGTCTCCAACCTTGTTCCGGTTGCTAAGAAACAAGGGACCCTCCGTGTTTGTGTTGACTATCTATATCTCAACAAAGCTTGTCCCAAGGAAAACTACCCTATGCCCTTCATCGATCAAATCATCGATAATTGCGCAGGGAGCGTAATCTTCTCTTTCATGGATGGCTTTTCTAGATATAACCAGATTGAAATCTTACCTGCTGATCAACATAAGACAACCTTCATCTGCCCTTGGGGTAATTTTGCCTACCGAAAGATACCTTTTGGCCTTAAAAATGTTGGTGTTACTTTCCAGTGAGCCATGTCGTATGGTTTCCATGACATCAAGCATATCACAGAACCTTACCTCGACGATTTACCCGCCCATTCATCCAATCGATCTGATCACATCGATCACTTGCGGGCAATTTTTCTTCGATGTCGATTCTATCGTATTCGTCTGGACCCACACAAATGCATTTTCACTGTCGAATCCGGTCGACTCCTCGGTTTCATTGTCTCCAAAGACAGGATCAGGGTGGATCCCTTAAAAATCAAGGCCATCCTAGCCTTACCCCCACCTACTAATTTAACCCAACTCCAAAGTTTGCAAGGCAAAGCAAACTTTCTTCGCCGTTTCATCTGCAACTATGCCGAGATCACTAAAGGATTTATGCAGTTACTGCAAAAGAACATCCCTTTCATCTGGTATGATGCTGCTCAATGGTCATTTGACGCTCTCAAGCACGCTTTGAACCACGCTCCTTTGTTACATCCTCCCAAATATACAAAGGATTATATCCTTTACTTGGCCGCTTCTACTTCCACCATTGCGATGGTGTTAGTCCAAGAAGACCCCAGCGATGAAGAACATGTGATTTATTATCTGAGAAAGAGTTTATCTGGACCCGAACTCAGATATTCACATGTTGAGAAACTGTCCCTGGAAGCCGTCATCACTATCCAAAGGTTCCGCCACTACATTTTATTACGCACCACCACGGTAATCGAAGACTCCAACCCTATGTACCACGTCTTGACACATCAAGTACTTGGGGGAAAATATTCAAAATGGATCTTCATTCTTCAAGAATTCGATCTTGAGTTTACGAAGGCTAAAGCCAAAAAATCCCTAGTGTTTGTTGAGCTCATCTGTGCTCTCCCCTGTGCTGATGAAATCATTGAACCTAAAGATTCTCTCCCTGATGAATCTCTCTTCCTCATCAGCACATCTGATACTTGGTACAGAGACATCCTCCTCTACCCTCAAACCCAACGTTTTCCGCCCAACATCTCTCACGAAGAGCGTCGACACATTCGTCACCACTCTCTCTGTTATATCATCCTCGATGACAATTTGTATCGCCGTGGTATTGACACCATCCTTCGGTGATGTATGATTCACGAGGAGGCTGAAATCATTTTGAATGATTGTCACCTTGGCGCCTGTGGTGGTCACTTTTCCGGGATGGCCACAGCCCAAAAAATCCTACGTGTCGGCTACTTTTGGCCCTCGATTTTCAAAGATTGCATCGAGGCCATCAAAAAATGCCCACCCTGCCAAATATTCAACAAGAAGGCACGTACCCACCCTACCATGCTGCACCCTATTATCGCCATCGGCCCCTTCGCCAAATGGGGTATCGATTTCATGCAGTGTAAGCCTACCTCAGCTGGGGGGCATAGTTACATCATCGTCGCCATCGACTACTTCACCAAATGGGTTGAGGCTATGCCTACCTTCCTGAATGATGGTTGTACTGCAGCTCTATTCCTCTTTAACCACATTATAACTCGTTTTGGTGTACCACGTGCCATTGTCACTGACCATGGTGCACACTTCAAAAACCTGATGATGAGCAAGTTACATATCAAATTTGGTTTTCTCCATGAAAACTCATCCCCATACTACCCTCAAGAGAACGGACAAGTTGAGGCTATCAACAAAGTCCTAAAAACCATGATTCAACGCATGGTAGGGGAAAACAAAACATCATGGAATTTACAACTGTTCTCCACTCTCTGGGCCTATCGCACTTTTGTGAAAACTTCAACTGGATTTACTCCTTTCCAGTTGGTCTATGGCATTGAAGCCATTCTACCAATCGAGTGTGAGATTCCATCACTCAAAATGAAAGTAGAACTCCTGCCCCATACTTCTGCTGAAGAAGAACAATTCTTGTATCTATCCAAATTGGATGAAACACGTCATGATGATGCTCTCGCCAATGAGGCACATCAAAAACGAATCAAGAGTCAATACGACAAATCCGTCCACCCTCGGGCTTTCGTAGAAGGAGACTTAGTCCTCGTTTATGACCAAGCTCACGATAAATTGGGGACATGAAAGTTAGAACCTATGTGGCATGGTCCTTACATCGTGAAGTGTGTTCTACACAGAGGTGCCTACGAATTAGTTGACCATGATGGAATTTCCCTGGGAGAGCCCCGAAACGGGCTTTACCTTAAAAAGTACTATGCCTAGATCACCTAGCATTTGTACTTTGTATATTACTGTCTTTTAGTTTGGTGTGTTTATTTCTTTTGCGTGCTCAAGTCTTACCTTTGCCACTCATGACTGTGCTTGTGTTTTCATGCGCAGATGACATCTTCCTTTCCTATCATTTTTGGGTTCGCGGATGGCGCTAGCCGACATACCTGGAACATTTCTTCGACATCATGGGTTATTTACCAGTTTGACGAGGTGGTGAGTTCAGGAGGTATCTTCTTAGGAATAACAACCAACAATATGGCAGAATCTCATGCTGTCATCGGACTGTTGACCCAAGCCTCCTCTTTAGGTATCTATCGTATCATTATTTACTTAGAATCCCAACTCGTGGTTGATCAGCTCAACCGTATCTATGCTATCCGTAGTCCTCTCCTGCTACGTTTACACTTACAAGTTTTCCGTCTTGAACAAATGTTCAGTTACATTGAATACAGACACATTCCAAGATAACTTAATAGTGTTTCAGATTCACTAGCTAATTATATCATGGATCAGTATCTTGCCCACATATAAGATTTAAGGAAAGAAAAACTGTACATTACATGTAAATTAAAACACATCACAGACATCGTCATGTACAAATCATTGGCACTGTAAAACTTGAAACTGTATATATATACGTATATGGCGTAACTGAAATGTTTGTACTACATCAAAAGGTATGTAGAAGAACAAAATATTGGGTCCTTCCACCCATACAACACCGCCTGACAAGGCATACAAAATATAATCAGTGGAGAGACTCTAATCTCCCCGCACTACATTTTGTTGTGAATAACACATCACCGCACGCACTACACACCTCAATAGAGAATTGATATTCTCTGGTACTCCCACAGTGTGCCTCTGCATATGTAAGGGAACTTCCCCCCTCCGTAGAGGAGGGATGCCCATCATAAGGCCTTGGAGGTTTCTCTCAACCTCCCGGAGACCTATTGCTGGTACTGCCGGATCTGCTGTGACCGGGACACCTCCACGACGTCCTGGTACCAGTATATCAGCTGGGTGCACTGCTCCCTTGTCTGCATGTTGGAAACAATACATCTGTTAAAACTCTTTTACATACCCAAAAAAATATATATACATTAAAAACTCAAAAAACAAAAACTAGACAAGGTATGGCTCAATCTCTTACCTGACACATCCCAGTCTTCCCCCGCGGGCAAAATCAAGTCCATGCTCCCGCGGAAATCTACCTCAGCATAAGGGAAGTCCTCTATCCATAGGTTTTGCTGTCTCAGCTAGGCAAAGAAATCTCCAGTGAAATGGAACTCTGACTTCGATACTAGCCTTGGAGACAGACTAGTCCACCTCTCCATCCTCGGTTCATCCACTGGTCGCACCGCCAGTGCTATCTGAGGCTGCATTTGGGGGATGCTCTCTAGAAAAAATGAGACCAAAAACAAGCCATAGCCAAAATTCTTCTGTCCAGTCCTGCACCGTGAAATATGTTCCTTCACATTTCGAAGGAACCCTGCACTCCAGTTGAATAGTGTTGGCTCCAAACACTAAACACTGTAAGCCACCTGCGATCTTGATGCCAGATGCGTGCTCGTACTTATGGTCATGCTCATGATAGCAAATAGTATAGACCAGAGGGGATTCTACCCCCTACCAGCCTTGCTCCCGGGATACAGTGGCGTGCCAGATACATGTCCACTTGCTCAGGTAGCGCCCTTGGCCCGGTGAAAGATATGGGGACCCCTCTTTTTGAGAGGCCAGTAAAAAAATATACATCTTCTAACTCAATGGTTAAAAGCTGCATGCCGATACGGAATCCTTGTTCTGCTACATCCCAAAGGCCAATCATATGCTCGAGCAATAAAATCTCTTTCTTCATCTTTTGCAACTTGAAGAATTTGAGCAAACCACAAGCTCACAAGGTGGCCCGTGTACGAGGACTCCACAAGGCAGCTAAGTCATCCATATCATGTTCTCTTTCCTTCCATTCAATCATGATTGCCAAAGTTACCTACAAAACAAAAAGAAATAAAGAAACTCATTATTTCCATGTTTTGGCAATTTCGACAATCTAAAAAAAAAAAGCAATTTAAAACATGAAATAAGATTTTTACATCGTTTAAAAGAAACCACACACTCTTTATAACCACCACGCCTTCTCTTAAGCATTTTACATTCATCAAACAATAATAAAAACGTTTTAAAAATTCAAAACGACTTTGGGGGCTGCGTGGGCACTTGGGAAGATTTTTTATGGGCTCTTTTACCAAAAAACGACCTATCTAATCGACTTCTAGAGCGTTGGCATCTTAGCCATCTTTTCCTAGAACGTTTTTTCATAAAGAATCCCATTTTCCCATTGATTTTCAAAGAGGCTGATTTGATTCTAATTGGGGCAACTTAGGGCTCATATTTGAAAATAAACGATGCTATTAAAATGAATGTGAAACCATGTGATTAAAAGAGAAAGATATGGACACCTACCTGGTCTGAACGACAAGCAAAATGGTGAACCGTAGCTCCGACAATGAGCAAAACAAGATCTGCTTCAAAATGAGATTCTCCACTACTCCAAAATCCTTGAAAAATGAAATGGTAAATGAAGTTTTCAATGAATTGGTATTTATAAATTTTCATTTCTCATAAGTTATGGTCATTTATGGGTTTCTCTAATAATATGTCCGCTTCACTAATACCTGGTTTGTAGTTCTGGCATCACAGGTTTCTTGGCAGTCC
>JZKD02S1638289.1:67113-97349 GCA_000966675.3 Picea glauca
GCCTCGAGATTCAACCATCCCAAATATCTGCCTCAAAATCTGTGTTAGTCCATGTTCTTTTAATATGCCAATTTACATCTCTATGTCCATTTTGTGTCGTTGATGGGGGATACATCAAGGCCCTCCCTCAACGAGTCTATTCCTGTCGACTTCAACACATCATCCGGGAATTAGGCTTAGAAACCAGTTAGTACTTTGGGACCTGCATGCCTCAATGGCAGGCCTCCTCACATTCAACAGTAGGTTTACATCATTGACCTCTGATCGAATGATTCTACGGGTGTTTGACTTCAGCTCATCTATTCACATTCGCTGGAATGTACTAGGGTACCTTGGGAATCATTGACATTAATGGTGATCTCCCTCGCACTTGTTAACGGTTTACACCATTGACCGGTAATCAAGTGGTTTCTGCCATGTTCGACATCAAGACATCTATTCACATGGTTGGAATCGTACCGTGTTGAGATTGGTAATAAGACCCTGGGTCGAGTGACCATTTTGATATACTTGGCCCAGGATATGAAGGAGTTTCTATTGGACAAAGGACACATACACTATTACATAGATCCACTTTGTATTGGTCGTGGCTATGTCTTGTCATCTTGTATATCCACTGTGTATTCTTCGTGGCTACAATCGGTCCGAGTCATTAGAGTATAGATCCACATTTTATATTCAGTGGCTATACCTTTTATCAATACAATTATGGATCCGCAGTGTATTTTATGGCAGCCATATCTTGCAAGTCTTGATCACCCAAGAATAGGTATGCCTGCCTTGGGTTTTGAAATATGTCATGATATTCATTGGATGTTTGTGTGCAGCTTCCATCAGGTTCTCTGAGTCTATACCCTTTCTTGAGATTCTACAAAGCATTTCAGTTATCAGTTCGCATCTTCTAACTTCATACTTTGGGGGGCAATCTATTAAACGTCAAAATTACTCAAATGGATAAGTGTCGCATGTTCCTCTCAATTGTCGTAAGTGTCGCATCTTCCTTACAACTTTCACAAGTGTCGCAAGTTGGTCACAAGTGTCGCAAATGATGTTCGAGCATATTGCCACGCTGACAACACTAAGGAGGCACTTAAAACATCTCATGTACTTGGTTTGAAGAAGAAGAATTGGTTAACTGAAGACAAGGAACTCTTAACACCTGAAGAGATCCCTGAAACAAAGGTTTTGAGGGGGAGAGCTTCCCTATATCAACCTTAAGAGCGCTGGTGCTCCCCTACAACGCATCAGGGAGCATTATAACGCTCCCCTACTCCCTCTAAAGGATCTCTACTCACTTTGAGGGTGTTGGCGCTCCCCTCAAGATTCTTAGGGAGCACTACAATGCTCTGATGCCCCTTCTAAGGGAGCGCTGGCTAATCTGAGGTAGTAGTTGGCCCGTTGAGGAGAATAAGGGGAGGATATTTCAATATTAGGGGGTAGTTGTATTCAAATTATTGGTTTCATCAAGAGATCCCTGATCTGAGGAGAAGGTTCCCTAACTTGTTCTAAAGATAACTCAAGAGGTTAAGATCCTCTTAACCTATATAAGCAGGCTCCAAGATGGTGAAAAGGAGGAGGAATTGCTAAGCATGAAACCTATGATCTCATAGGAAACAAACAGTCAGCCACAGGAGAGTGATCAGTGAAGCTGCTGTCATCCAGGTTGTGGATCTTTTAGGAAAGGGTTAGATGAAGGGGACTTGACGAAGCTGTCGCATTCGTATCTACGATTGTAAGTATTGTTGTCGTTATTCTCATTAATATGACACGCTTGGTCTGTTTCTTTCTAGTTTGTGTATGATGTTACATGAACTTATCATTGATAAATAGATCTATTTTCAAGCTAATATCAATAGAGTAGGAAGTGGTCATATCTTGTTTTGTCCACAGGATCCAGCAAGGAGCAAAGGATCGGAGCGCAACTCGGAGCATGCAGGGACAAACGTCGATAAAGAGGTACTTATGTTATCCTTCCTTCTCATATGTTAGTTTGGATAGATTTGAAAGGAATTTAGTGTCCACGTTAAGCATTTTCTTTCTTAGAGTTAGGGTCAAGCTCTTTGAGGCAATCTACTTGTCCGCAGGGAGATTTTCCTACAACACACTTTCTATTGATTTTCTCTCCTGAGGTATACCACCTTTTCACATTGTTCTTCACTTGGAAATGCTCTGTTGTTGTTAGTCAAGGGTTTTGAGCTTAAGATTTCATTGGTGGTTGGATAACGATCCTTGTCTATATCTCTTGTGGTTATTTAAACAACTTCAATAGGTATTAGCACTTTGGACTCTTCTAGCATCAAATGCTTTACTCTATTCTGATAATTTTGGACATTGGCTCTATTCTGTTTGCATGTTGTGTGTATGTTTAAGTGTGACTTTCTGCTTTGCGTGGATATTAAAATGACTATGAATGATGATTTATTACATGTTATAGGTTATTAATAAATAAAACTAAAATTGGGTCTTCAACACTAGTGATATTTACGACCTGGGTTTTTGCATGGCAAGCTTATAATACAGTTTGGTTTTGATAAAAAAGGGGGGGAATTGGGAATGAAGTTTGAAAACAAATCTCAACAACATTGATCACATTTTGGTTTTGTTTGTATTGGGTTACTATTGTTTGAAGAATTTTATAGTGCACCATTTGTTTATTTTTACATTTGGTATTAAAAAAATAAAATGAAAACATATGGTTTGCACTACCAGAGTAATAATTTTGAACTTCTTTTTCAGGAAATTGCAAACGATTTTTTTGGGCACATTATGTAATGACAGTTCAGTTTGATTGTAAAAAATGTTTGGGGCACGTGGATGAGTTTCGAATTGGTTTCAATTTGTTACACCTCTCGATGGTATGGGTTTAAGTCCTCTTGTTGTTAATGGGGTTGTAGTTTTACCATTTAAAAGGGGTTTGAAATGTAGGTTTCAACTTGCCTTTCGGTCTCGACTTGCTCTTATTTTTGGATTCAAGGATAATTTTGAGCTATTTTTTGTTTCAAAGAATAAAATTTGAAACCCTACATTCAATTTCATGGATTTCATGACCAAAATCTGGGCTTGTTTATTGATATTTGGTTCTACAAATAAATTTTATGCACATAAGAGAGTCAAAAATGTTGTATAGAATTGAGAGATGATACTGCAAGCCTATGTGTAGTCCAACATTGTATTATTGGTCTTGTATTGATTGGATTGCAATTTTCATTACAAATATGAACATTTGCAAATATTTTTCAAAAGAAAACCCTACTTTAATGGCACCCAGATTTCAATAGTTGTTTAATTGACAATATGTATGAATGGTGTATGTGGCAACACAAAGATGAGAATTAGTCAAACAATTTGATCAAACCATTCATGTGCTATGTTGGATTGATATAATATTGGATTCACTCTGTTTCTATGATGAATTCTATGGATACAATATATTTAATAAGCAAAGTTTGAATGGGTATACTTAAAACAGTTTATATATGGTTTTTCTTACAAGAATTTATAGGGTGGAATTCTCTGGAACATTTGTTAATTTATTGAACTCCAAGAAATCAAAAAGAAAATAACTACAGAGTTTTTATTTTAAAGGCATGGAATTGTTCTCATTGATTGATGATTGATAGGATGATAAGATTGTATGCAGAAAGAACATTGTTCATTTTCATGTCTCATCCATGATTTCACTTTACACAAAGTATAAAACCCTTCATTTTCCCCAAAATCATTTTATTATTCCCATGTTCTGTTCTTAAATAAAAGTGATTGAATAGAATCTTTGTAATTTGGAAAGATTGATAAAAGGAAATTTTAAGTAAGAAAAGTGAGAAGTATTGATGAAATCTATAGATAAGCGAAGATGATGATATGATTATAAAAGTTTATCTTGGGTTAAGATTTGATCTTGTTTAGAAAAATAACCATTGTTTCCCTTTCATGAATTCCACTTTTCATTCATTACAAAACTAATCACATCACATATATCATTAAATATCCATGTTCTAAATTATGAGAATTGTAGATTAATGTAAGAAAAATGATTATCATTGATACATGCCAAGTAATGGATTGATTGCATGCATGATTGTGTGTGGAATGATAAGAGCCAATGTTTTAAATTTATCTCCAGGAAAAGTAATTTGATGGTTGTATAGTATTTATTGTTTCATATATTGGTCTACGTTTTTTTAGATAATGATTTTCTTCAGAAGAGGAAGCCATGATAGGGGTATATGTAGAGGAATAAACAATTTTTGGCAAAGAGGTAACATGATACCAAGATTCTACATACGTTTTGATGTTGATACTCAAGAGTTGAATCAACTATTTCAATCCAGTTTCTTTAACTTAGTGGGCCAATGAATGTTCCAGCCACGTCCTTGATCAGAAAGGCCTCCTTACCAACCTCACCCAAGTTTTTCTAATGTTTATGTTCCATCTCATGTGCCCCTCCAGCTAGAGGTTCCTATCAATGATGGATAGAAGGATATTGTTCATCCTCCTATAGTCCATAATATTGATTGGCCCATAGTTTCATTACCATTTCCACCTACACCTCCAATCAACCAACATGCCCAGCATATTGCCCACATTGCATTCCCTGTCCAATCTTCACATGTAAGCAAGAGACTAAAAATAGCCATCCTTGAGATTAAGTCCAGCAAAGAAAAAAAAGTGGTCACTCATTCTAAGTCATTTGATGATTCCTCTCATTCATTCACTTCCCATACTCTCAAATATTATAAACACTCCTGATCCTTTAGTGAAGTTCACCCTCAAGCATCCAATCAACCACACTCTGAGAAGGCCAACTCAACAAACATAGAAGAAAAGGCGGCAAACAATGAGAATAAGAAGAATGCTTCTCATAGTAAATATGGTTTTTAATAATTTATATGGTGGAAAATTTATTTATATTTTGATCTCCTATAGGAAGTATGGCACTATATTTTTATTTTTGGACAACATGATACTATGTTTTCATTTTTGGACATCCAATTAACATTTTCTTTTTGCAGTGGCAATTACATTTTATTTATTTGATATATATATGTGGGTAATTTTGGGAGATAAAGGGGCTATTCAAAGTGATTTCTTATTTGTATATTTATGAGGTGGCATGATTTATCATTTAAATAAATTATGGAGTAACAAGGAGGAAATCAAACTTAAAAAATATTTAAAGAAATCAGGAGTGCCACCTATTAGTTATTATTTATTTACTCTTTATCTATTATTATGATTATTTAATATTTGTCTCTAACTAATATTAATCCATTTATGAATGAACTAAAGGTAGTTTGAAACTACCACAACTTATTTTGAGGAAGATAAAAGTTGATCAGAAGAAGGGAAAAATGAGAGAGAACAAAGAAATAAATTTCTGATAAAGGTCTTCCCTTAAACTTGTGAGATAAATTACTTTCATTCATTCTGAGTTATCATAGAGTCTTGACCCTTTTGTTGATAGTATAGTATTATTTATGATAGCAACTGTTAGGACCCAGAAATGTCCCTTTTTCACTATATCTTTTGCTCATTCAACCTTATCATTTCTATGCTAAAATGCCTAATATAATGTTTGCTAAGACCTTTTCCCAAGGTATGAATCATTGATCTTGATTTTGTATTCTTATTTACTTAACATGTTTGATTGGTAGCGTTTTTCATATTTTATCCATGAATGTTCAACTAATGATCAAAATGTGTACATTAAAGAAAAACAACCAAGTCTTGAAGAAAGATCGTTGTTGTTACACCAACTGTTACAACTGTGTGCCAGTTCTACATGTTGTTACATGACTACAACAATTGCACAACTTTCTTGGAAGATTTTACACCTCCTGCAATAGATTACCATTGATCCTAGAAGTTGGTATATCATTCAAATCCATATCCCGGAGACCGATCCTCAAGGCTGTTACACGTTTTGGCTCACGATTGGCTCGAGCTGGTGATCAAGATCATTTCTATATTTTGTGATGATGATAGATCTTTTATATCATACAAACAACTTGAGAATCTTCGATTCTCAAGGTTGTTCTGAGTCTGTTTCAACTAAATGTCTCTATCCTTAAATAAAAGATCTGTGTAACCATTTAGGGGGGTAGAGATTAGCTGTGGAAGAGATAGTGAAGTGAATCATTTTGTATCTAAACATTCTGGTGATTTAATAAGAAGTGATTTGATTTTATCCAGCATACTGTAGTCTTTTCGAGTGGATTCAGTGAGAAGGAAAGGGCCCACCTTCCTCATAGACTCCCCTCTATTGTGAGTTTTATATTAACTGCTTTGATTATTTACAGTTGTGTGATTTATCTGTTTATGCATTTCTAGAATACATTTGTTGTTACTGTTCAGTCCCTTTCTGTTAATGCACATTAGTGTGTCTCATGAGAGTTAGAATCAATTGTTGTATACTGTTGGATACTTCCTTTGAAAGTTAATTCCTTTTATGCATTAGATTAAATCTCTATTTTCAAGAAAAATTAAATAGAAGTGTGAATTCCCTTTCTTCAATTAAGTAGACTTCCTTTCAACAATTAGCATAGAATTTTCTTCTGCAAGAGTAATATAGAAAATTAGAATAGATTAGATAATCCGAGATTCTTATACACTCATCAAATTCTACTCCTGGAAATTAGATTTCAATTATGCAAGCGTGACTTCAATTCTGCAACAATAGGTTAGAACTCCAACTATGTCAACAACTTGTGTTAGTGTTCAAATTTTCAATTCTATTTCTTTTAGTGTTGATTTACCTTACTGCAATTTGATTAGCGTTTGTTTTCATAATCTAGCATAGAATGTGCACAATTATCTTACAATAACAAACCTTCCATGGGTTTGACAATTCATATTGAACACCTTAATTATCTATTTATTTAGACAATTAAAGTGCACAACATTTTGGTGTCGTTGTCGGGGAAGATAATTATAGATTCTTGTAAGCACATTAGTTTTATTTTCTTAGGAATTTGTAGTCTGCATGAATGGAGGAATAAGAGGACGTATCCCCAAAACTACTAAACCTATAGGTTCCATAGGACGTGGTAGAAGAAGTCCTACAATGGGAAGGCCAACCTTTGTTGACGAGATTATAGCCAGAGCAGATTCTTCTTCGGGATCTATCTTTCGCCCTTCAAATTCTTCAAAAAGACATATTCCTCAGTCATTAGAACTACCCCATTTTGAAACATCTTTTCCATCAGGGGATGAATTTGAAGATTTGTCACCAACAAATCAACACACAACACTGGAGAATATTGAAGATCAAGCAAGTGTACCTCGGAACAGGGAAAATCCAGAAGAAGCTGAAGATATTTTTTAGATCAACGGATAGATAGTCAATAAAGAGGAGTGGGACACTTTCTGTATTGATTGTTTAAGAAGAGAAAGAGAAGGTATGGAAAATCAAGGAGATAATGAAGAAGAGCTCTACCATGAGGATTCAATGAACAATTAATATTAGGTAAACGATGAAAATACTATCTCTACCATGGTATTTCCTATTACTAATATTCCCACACGGGGGATAGCTCCTATGAAGAACATACCTCTCTCAATCCTGCCAAATTTCCATGGATTATCTACTGAGAATCCATATGAGTTTTTGTTTGAATTTTATATTCAATGTAGAAGCTATGACTACACTACCATTGCACAGAAGCTTAAATTGTTTCCATCTAAATTGAAGGGTAACGCATTAAGATGGTTCATGAGCCTTGGAGGAGAGAATATTTCAACATGGGGGAAAATGAGGCAACATTTCCTGACCAAGTACTAAGACTACTGCCAAATGAGGGAACGAAGAGAGGAACTGTTCAATATGTCTTAGAAGGAGGACGAGACCCTTGAATAATTTGTGGAGAGAATCCAGTATAATATACAAAGTTCTGGACATCCGGATGTGAGTAAGGAAATTATGAAAACTATTTTTCTAAAAGGAGTTACAGATGATTGTTTAGATATGTTGAATATGCTTAGGAAGGGAGATATATCTAAGGAATCCTATGAAGACATTATAAATCTTTGTAAGAGATTCTCTCGAGGATCTACAAGGAATAAGTCAACTACCAGGGATACCATTTTTTCAAGGGTACAAAAATCAATCAATGAAGGGGAAACAATAGAAGAAATAGGTGTTAGAAGATTTCAAAACAGAAATGATTAACTCTTTTGCTTCACAAATTGACGCTCTGCAGGTCAAACATAAATAAGAAGAATCAGATCCGGCATTGTCCATTTTCTATTCGAAATGCATAAAAAAACATCCACTAAGGGAGTGCCCACTGAACAATGTCCAGGTATGTCTTATTTGTTAATTAGATCATGCTACTGACCAATGTCCCTCCCTACCAGGTGCAAAAGCATCAATGAAGGAAACTATTGAGGAAGCGGAGGCTATCTATCTAATAACACAGAGAAGACAATGGAATCCATGAGGTCAAGGTACAAACCATCCATTCTCTCCTGCAGAACTTAATTATTGGAATAATGTGAACAATCAACTTCAATATGGCCAGATGAATTCCCCCCCTCCAAATCAGATTCCACCTTCTTATCAGGATCCCAATGCATGGGTACCTATTCCCCAACAACAGAATCATCCTGGGCAATGGAAACCATATTGGAGAGGCCCTCAACAACAACTTACTTATCAAAACCCTCACCAACATAACCCCTATTAACAATAGTTCCAACCCCAGTACCAACAACAAAAGCTGCAGTTACCTCCCAATGCCCCATAGAACAATCATTCCTTACGACCTCAGATGCCTATGCAACCTAACCCAAATCCAAATAATAAGACCATTCAGAATATTGATATACACAATGTTCTAGCTCTGTCTACTACCCCTATGCCTTGTGATGAGATAAAATTAAGATCAGGGAGAATAGTCAAGCCAATAATTGAAGATGATCCATCTTCAGAATCAGACTAGGAATCGGGGGAAAAACCATCTGCTGATACAGAGGAGATTGACGAACCTATCATAGAATTATCAGAACCCCCATTCCTTGAAAGATTGGAAATGACCAAAACTATGGAATTACCATCCTTTTATCTCTTAGGAGAGCTGCAAACTCTACATGTTAAAATTCCACTATTGCAAGTGATTAAGGATGTCCCTATTTATGTGAAGACTGTTGGATATGTTAAGCCCTAATATTGGCTCATTACCCCTTAATTGGGGCATATTAGATTAGTAATGTTATTTATTACCCCTTAATTGGGGCATATTAGATTAGTAATGTTATTTTATTTATGTTGGCTTTAAGCCATTAGTTGTAATTATACCTCCTAGTCTCCTATATATACCAAGGAGACATTTTCATTTTGAATCATCTTGTACTTAAAGATTTAAGTGGGGTAAAAGGAGGTTTCCCCCTCGAAGAGTCTTATTATATGAAATTATCTATTTTTCAAGGCGTTGAGTACTATTTCTGAGGTTTTTCTATGCTATATTGATGTTTGGTTCTTAATAGGATACCTCTGTATCAAAAAGCCTGGAAGGAAACCTAGGGACCCCCTCATAGTACATGTAGTGGGAGAATTGTTTGAACTCATGTTAGGAAAAACCCCACCTATTAAATATGGCGACCTAGAAAACCCTACAGTCACTTTCAAAATTGGGCAGACATTTATTCCCGATGTGCTAGTTGATTTAGGGGTAACGATTAACATTATGCCAATATAGACGACACAATTGCTACAAATTATAAATAAAGTCTAACCTACTCCTATTGTTTTAGAGTTAGTTTATCGTTCTACTATTAAACCAGAAGGAGTAATTGATGATCTAGTTATTTCAGTTGATTCATGGGAGTATCCTGCTGATTTTGTTGTATTTCAACCTAAAACCCATCTGGGGGTCATCCTCTAATTCTAGGAAGACCATGGTTAGCCACAGTTGATGCTTTCATTGGTTGTAGATCTGGTTCAATGACCATCTATGATGGTTATGATACCAAGAAACTTACCCTTTATCCTCATGCTACACCTAGTGTGGAACCCAAAAATTCTTTATGGATGGACCTTAAGGATGAAAGTGCTCTGCATGTGATAACCATAGGAAAATCCCTGAGTTTCAAATATGAGACATAGGAAATCAATAGATTTATTAGTGACCCCTCTGCTGTTACACAAAACATGTATCACCGATTGAGTAGAATCTTTGACCCTACTGCCTATTAAGGAGTGAGCCCAGAGATGTTCTCTAAAAATATTGTAAATCAAGTTAATTCAGTTGTAATAGAAGATATTGAAACAAACTAATTGTTTACTAAAGTCAGTTCTAAGAGCATCGTTGTAGAAATCAAACCTGGAAAAACCCTGAACATCAATCCTGATTTATCTTCTGCTGAAACTGGACGTTTGATGAAGTTATTGATTGAACATAAAGAGGCATTTGCTTGGGATTACATGGATATGAAAGGAATTTCCTATGAAATATGCACCCACCATATATACATTAATGAAGAATGCCGACCCATTTTCTAACCCCAAAGGAGGATGAACCCTAATATTAAAGAGATTGTTAAGGAAGAACTTCAAAAAAATCTTAATGTAGGATTCATCTACCCTATATCAGACAATGAGTGGGTTTCACCCTTGGTTATTGTGACTAAAAATAATGGTAAATGGAGAGTGTGTGTGGACTATAGAGCCCTGAATAAGGCCACATAGAAGGATCATTTCCCTCTGCCATTTATTGATCAGGTTCTATACAACCTATCTGGGAATTTTTTTTTCTCTTTCCTAGATGGATTTAGCAGTTATAACCAGAGAAAAATTGCTCCACGGGACTAATATAAGACCACCTTTACTAGCCCTTGGGGCACATTTTCCTACAATGTTCTCCCATTTGTCTTGTCTAATGCACCAACCACTTTCCAAAGAGCTGTAATTGGTATTTTCTCTGATATGGTGAATGACTGGAAATATTCATGGATGACTTTACACCTTATGGTACTGATTTCGATGAAGCTTTAGCTAATATGGAAAAAGTACTCAAAATATGTATATAGTCTCATCTTTCTCTAAGTACAAAAAAGTGTCATATGATGATAAGCGAAGGTGTGGTGCTGGGACACTTCATTTCTTATGCAGGAATTTAGGTAGACCCAACCAAAATCCAGGTAATTTTGGACATTCCAACTCCATCAACTCAGAAAGAGGTAAGAATATTTTTAGGGCATGCTAGATATTACAGGAGATTCATTAAAAAAATTTCCAATCTTTCCTCTCCCTTATTTTTTCTATTAACAAAAGATGTTGACTTTAGTTGGACTGACAATTGCGAATTGTCTTTTGCAGATCTGAAACAAAAATTGTCCACAGCTCCCATTTTGAGAGGGCCCAATTGGGCTCTACCATTTCACATTTATTCATATGCCTTAGACACTACAATTGGTGCAGTGTTAGGGAAACAGGAGGAAAAAGATACATATGTTATCTACTATATCAACAAGAACATGGCTCCTGCTGAGTTAAATTATACAGTTATAGAAAAAGAATTATTGGCAGTAGTTTATGCTATCAATAAATTTAGGCATCATATCACTGGTTATTCTAATTTTATTCATACTGATCATTCAACAATTAAATATTTGATGAATAAAACTATTACTAATGCCCGAGTAACAAGATGGTTGTTATTACTACAAAAATTTGACATCACTATAGTAGATAGACTAGGAAAACAAAATGTGGTTGTTGATTTTCTCTCAAGATTGAATATAAATGATGATAGTTCACCTGTAGATGATTCCTTTCCATATGAACATATTTTTGCAGTATCTTCTCACTCACATTGGTATGTAGACATTTCTAATTATTTGGTTGCAGGGAAGGTACCTCCACATCTATCTCCCTGAGAAAGAAGGAAGATTATTCATAAGAGTGCTCGGTATAGTTGGATAGGGGGATATATTTTCTACACAATCCTGGATCAAGAAATAAGGAGATGTGTGAGAGATGATGAATTTTATGATCTTCTTAAAGCTTTCCATGATGGCCCTTGTGGGGCTCATTTTGATAATAAAAGGACTGGGCATAAAATTTTGAGGATGGGCTATTTTTGGCCCACAATATTTCAAGATGAAAAGAAGTATGTCCAAGCTTGTGATAGCTGCCAATGAATGGGTTAGCCAAATCACAGGGATGAGATGCCTCTCCAGCCTCAAGTGGTGTTAGAACCTTTTGAGAGATGGGCCATAGAGTTTGTAGGGCCCATTAACCCACCTTCTAATAAGAAAGTCTATATATTGGTCTGCATAGATTACATGACCAAGTGGGTAGAGGCAAATGCACTCATCAGGGCCTCAGAAGAAGTTGTCTTATAATTTTTGTTTGAAGATATCTTTGTTATGTTTGGAGTTCCCAGAGAGTTAGTAACTGATGGGGGACCACCTTTCACATCACGTAAGTTTGAATCCCTACTCAATAAATATCATGTTTTGCATAGAATAGCTTCTCCATACCATCCCCAAGGTAATGGGAAGGTGGAAAGTAAAAACAAAGTAATAGAAGCTATTCTTACTAAAACAATGAGGAAACATCGTAGGGATTGGTCTGATATATTGAATGAATCTCTATGGGCTTATCGAACCACTTGGAGTAACACAACTGGTTTTTATCCTTATGAACTGGTATATGGGAAGAGCCATGTTTTTCCCATTGATTTCGAGATCAAAACCCTAAGAACTGCATCAACATTCAATCTAGACTTGACTGTGGCATATAAGGCTAGACTGCAGCAGATAAATGAGATGGATGAGAACCGTTTGGATGTTATTCATCAAACCACAGTGATTCAATAATAAAGAACCAAGTTGCATGACCGAGTCATTAAGAATAAGTTATTCAAAAAGGGAGATCTGGCTCTGTTGTATGATTCATGCTTTAAAGAATTTAAGGGTAAGATGTGTACAATATGGCCAGGACCTTATGAGGTAGACATTGTTTTTCCCAATGGGACAGTCAGGTTGATCACTATTGATGGATCCAATACGCAGTTACTTGCAAATGGTCATCGCTTGCGCCTGTATCAATGTCCACTTTCCAAGGAAGGATTTAAATTCAGATGTACAACTAATACAGGTTATCAATTTTTAAAGGGAAAGGAGCTTGCTCCTTCCCCTTCTAAACCTTAGAACTTTTTTATTTTCAATACAAACTTGTATATAAATAAACTGTGCGAATTGGAATTTTTCTGTTTTTGCTTAAAGTATTTCATCTTTTTAAATTTTTATGTTTCTTTGTTATTCTAATAAATTAATCCTAGAAGGGTATCAGGTAGTTAATTATGTGCAGATGGATTGATGAACAACAAGGTAGATTACAGTGAAGGAAGCTGAAGGATTAGTTTTTGGAAGTTTGAAAAACTTCCTGAAAACTAAGGGATTCTGTGTTTGGTCGGGTTACATGTTGTTACACCTCTTTCCGACAAAATGGTCACTTTACATGCTGTTACACCATTTCACAACCATTTTTCCATTTCACATTCTATTACACCATTTTTCTGACAATTTGGCTGATTTACATGCTTCTACACCTAATTCCACCATTCTAGCCAAAATACATGTTGATACACCTACCGCTGTTATTCCTTTTCGGTATTTTACATGCCGCTTCACCCATTTTTCGCATTTTTGCCATTTTTCCATGCTAATACTCCATCAATCTCTCCCTCTCTGCTATCTTTCCATGCTAAAACACTTTTGTTTTTTCATTTCCACTGTTTTTGTGAAGATTTCCGCCATTTTCCAAATTACTTCATTCACCCAGACAAAATTGGAAGATTTTATTTTTTATTTTTCCAATTAATGCTCTCTCTGTCAGAAAATGTCGCTTCATCATTACTTGACTCCACATCCGCAGATTTCTAGTTGGTCAACCAAATAAAGGACTCCACCTACAATCCACTTGTCATATAATCATTTCTCACATTCCAGAGCCATCTCTCATCATTATAGTTATTCCCCATGGATCAGATGGCGGTTGGATAGTGCTTTTATTTTGACAGATTGGTTTAGATATGGAAGAAAGATTTAATGATTACCTTCCTACTTTCCTAAATTCGTTGAACCATGAGCCAATCAGATTAGTTGGGGGGAAATAAAATCTACGCTGTCATAACATTAAAATCCCATTTTATATTCACCTTCGCCACCTTTCGTCCACACTTATTTTTCGTTGAGACACTGTGTTGTTTATGCATTCCTCATTTGAACTTGTTGTATATTTGGTTTAGGTGCTAGTTTCTCCTCCTTTGTGACTATTTAGACTCTAAAATTTCATCATGGGAGGATCAACTGTGAGGTATGAACCAGAAAATTTGGATGCATTGCTGCTACACCCAGATATTTACCAAAAATTTCTGCAAGCTAGATGGATTTCTTATTTTGGGAAGCTGCAGGAGTTTAATGAATCATAGGTGTTGGAGTTCAGTTAGAATCTCATAGAAGGGTATTCAATGGTGCATGGGGTGAGGATTCTAGTGACCGAGGAAATTCTGGCTGCTATGACAGGGTTGTCGACCATAGGAGAAAGGTGGTTTAGAAAAACAACACATCTTCCCGAAGCACATAAGGGTTTTCTCATGGATGATGAGAAAGTTCAGACCAAGGGATGAGGTGTAGATGTAAGTTCCTTACCAATACCATGGGGGAAAGTATCAGAATTTGTAAAAAGGTACATTACATGCGAGGGAAGATATCAAGTAGTTTATTTTTCTGATTTTATCTTACTGTCACATTTAAGACATCAGAAGCTAATAAACATCCCTTATTACCTTCTTCATTCCTTGCGTAATATGGCTCACTTTGTTAAGAAATCAAAGAATGCAAAGAATTGTACTTCCAATCATAGACTGATAGGGTTGTTGATTTGTAGAGGAATGGGAATTCCTAATGACCCATTACCTAAAGAGGAAGAACAACCAAATCCTATGCCTGTTGTTATGGCCAAACCAAAACAACTAAACCCTATGCCTGTAGTTGTGATTGAGCCAGCAGTTGAAAACCCAATCCCTGGACCAAGTCATGAGCCTCAGTCCTCGACTGCAACAACAGTTGAAGCCGCCACTGTAACTTCCAGTATGTCGACTTCATCTCTTATTGAACCAGAAGCAACTCAAAACCCTCCTGTTGCTGAGACAGAGTGTCCTGATTTTGCTGATACTCAGACCCTGCCAGATTTTGACATAAATGATACAACCCTGAGTGAGACAGAAATTGATCTTATGGAGATAGGTATACCAGATTTTACCTTGGGCAAGGAATTTCAAAAAACCATTTTGTCAATTCAGGGAGAATGTAAATGAATTGCAGTAGAATCATCAGCTCCGCTTAATGATTCTGTGCATAATTCATCGAGTGACGAAGTACATCTTATAGGAGAAAACCCTAGCATTGTATATTTTCCTCCTTGTCCGGTTGTTGAAGAACGCCATCCTTCTCCTGAAGAAAAGAAAAGAAAAACCCCTGCTTTTGTCTCTACCTTAGCTAGGAAGAAAACTAGGTTAGTGAAGTCTACTGGAGCAGTAGTTGGATGGAAGAATATGGAATAGGCAATACCCCTTCTTCGTCCATTATCCTCCATTTTTGAAGAAGTGAATGTTACACAAGAACTAGTCCCTTCCAACAACATGACCGTGACACAAGAACAAGCCTCTTCCTAGAACTTAGCTATTACACAAGAACCAACTGCCTAGGAAGAGACTGCCCCACAAGAACCAGTCATGCCAGAATGAGTTGTTACACAAGAACCAACTATCATCAATGTATTTTCCACACAAGAATCAGTTACAAAAAATAATGAGGATAATGACGATGTGCCACTTGCTCACTTGTTTGCTCAAATTGAGAAGAAGATAAAGGGTACAAAAAATTCCAGGATTACTGAACTGATGAAGGAAAATGACAGCCTCAAAGCATAGTTGGATTCCCTAAAGAAGGAATTGCAGGTTGCTTGATTGAAAAACTCAGAGGAGTCAACTTTGGATATATTATCATAGGAAACAACTATTATGAATAAAAATAGAGAGAACATGTGCTATGAATGTGGTAATATTTACTTTCAGGAAGGGTATAAAATAGTGAAAGTATCAGTCACTGGTCATGCTGAAGAACCGACTAATTTCTCAGTGAAGACATAATATATATTACATGTATGAGAACGTGTAGGCATCAGTGGATGGGACTCAGGTATCATTTTCCTAGTTTTTGGATGCCTCATTCAGAGTATACAAAGGATTCAAAGGTATCAAAAGCTGTCGAGGCTATATATTGGATGGAGATGGTAAGGTGTAATGGATTCAAACTTGCAGATGAAGAATCTCATGACAGTTATTGTCTTATCAATTTGCACTGGAGGAGTCACTTCCCTAACTCATATTTAGAGTAAGGATTGAATGTGGATTGCATGAGGACATGCAATGTCTTCAGTTGGGAGGGATGTTAGGACCCATAAATGTCCCTTTTTCACTATATATTTTTCTCATTCAACCTTATCATTTCTATGCTAAAATTCCTAATATAATGTTTTCTAAGACCTTTTCCCAAGGTATGAATCATTGATCTTTCTTTTGTATTCTTATTTACTTAACATGTTTGATTGGTACTGTTTCTCATATTTTATCCATGAATGTTAAACTAATGATCAAAATGCGTAGATTAAAGAAAAACAACCAAGTCTTCAAGAAAGATCGTTGTTGTTACACTAGCTATTACAGTTGTGTTCCAGTTCTACATGTTGTTACACGACTACAACAATTGCACACCTTTCTTGGAAGCTGTTACACCTGCTACAATAGATTCCCATTGATCTTGGAAGCTGGTATATCATTCAAATTCGTATCCTAAAGATCGATCCTCAAGGCTATTCCACGTTTTGGCTCACGTTTGGCTCAAGCCGGTGATCAAGATCATTTCCGGATTTTGTGATGATGACAGATATTTTCTATCATATGAATTGCTTGAGAATCTTTGATTCTCAAGGATGTTTTGAGTCTGTCTGATTCTCAAGGCTGTTCTGAGTCTATTTCAACTAAATTTCTCTATCCTTAAATAACATAGATTTGTAACCATTTATGGGGGTAGAGATTAGTTGTGGAAGAGATAGTGAAATGAAGAATTTTGTATATGAACATTCTGGCAATTTAACAAGAAGTGATTTGAGTTTCTCCAACCTACTATATTCTTTTTGAGTAGATTCAGTGAGAGGGAAAGGGCCCACCTTCCTCAGAGATTCCCCTCTGTTGTGAGTCTTAGATTAACTTCTTTGATTATTTACAGTTGTGTGATTTATCTGTTTATGCATTTCTAGAATACATTTGTTGTTACATTTCAGTCCCTTTTTGTTAATGCACATCAATGTGTCTCATGAGAGTTAGAATCAATTGTTGTATACTGTTGGAGATTTTTTTTGAAAGTTAATTGCTTTTCTGCATTATATTAAATCTCTGTTTTCAAGCAAAAGTAAATAGAAGTGTGAATTCTCTTTCTGCAATTAAGTAGAATTCCTTTCAACAATTAGCAAAGAACTTCCTTCTGCAAGAGTAATATAGAAAATTAGAATAGATTAGATAATCTGGGATTCTTATACACATCAGATTCTACTCCTGGAAATTAGATTTCAATTATGAAAGTGTGATTTCAATTATGCAAGTGTGACTTCAATTCTGCAACAATAAATTAGAACTCCAGTTGTGTCAGCAACTTTTGTTAGTGTTCAACTTTTCAATTCTATTTCTTTTAGTGTTAATTTACCTTACTGCAATTTGATTAGTGTTTTCTTTCATAATCTAACATAGGCTGTGCACAATTATCTTACAATAAAAAAACTTCCCTGGGTTTGACAATTCATATTGAACATCTTAATTATCTAATTATTTAGACAATTAAAGTGCACAACAATAGCATGATTCAAAGATTGAGATACATAATTCAACAACTTATTCTAGAAAGGCTGACCATTTGATCTTGGCAATCTGTGTATTCTAATTTGTTTATGGATTAGTTTTCATTACTAATAGAGAATATTTTACAAAGTTAGCAAATGATACTTTCGTGGCTAAGTTGATCAACATTTCTGGTCTCAGTCTTCTCTTGTTTGCAGAGTCATTTTGTATGGTGCACATCGAAGACCTCTAAATCTGATCTCTGTCCTTACCCTTGCATGGGTTTGAAAACAAGGTTATGATTGTAACTTGGAATCAAATCAATAAAATTTCCTTGCTGATTTTGGTCTCACATGTGCATTCTATGATATTACTTTCATATTTTTATTTCATTTGTTCCTTAATTCCCAAACACACTACATATATATTTTTACTTTCTTCTTTTCCACAGTTTAATTATAAAAAAGGACAACATTGGTTCCTTGTACTTACTACTTGAGAAGCAATTGATAATTTTGTCTAAGGATATAAAACCTTTGTGATAATCCCAACTATCTTACCCTAGCGAAGTAAGATTTGAGATGTTGGTGTTGGGAACTCTCCAGTCCCTCAAGATCAACAAGAGGTTTCCATGTGGCAACTTCTCATTGGATATCCAATGCCACTTGTTAACCAATGACTCGTCCACTTGGACTGTACCATATTCCCAATCAACTGCCAACCAATATGCCACATCACTTGTATGGTTGTACTTTCATGTGCCACATCACCTTCTGATGTCATCCTGTACCATGTTGATGTCATACTTTGACTTTTGACCAAGTTTGACTTGAAATTTGAATGCTTATAACTTTTTCATATGATCTTTGTTTGAGGCATCATTTATGTCATTGGAAAGATGAAATCGAGTTCTTCACAATGACGTTATTTTATCAATCATTTGAGACAATCAAATTTTGAGCTTTTCTAGACCCCCTGGGATCTTTGTGAGCATTCCAGATCCTCCTAGACCTCTGTGAGAATTCCTTAGATCCTCCTGGATCACTAAGAGAAATCGTTGATCACCGATGGATAGGTTGGTGAAATTGGAAAAGTGTTTCATTCAACCAAGAGAAATCTTCGATCACCAATGCTTGGGTTAGAGAATTTGGCGAAGTGTTTCATTCAACCAAGAGAAATCACTAATCATTGATCGTCGGGTCAATGAAATTGGAAAAGTGTTTAGTTTGACCAATAAAAATAGCCAATGTACGATGGTCGGTTTGACGAAATTGATGAAGTGTTTCATTCAAAAAAGAGAAATTGTTGATTCCCAATTGTTGGGTTAGATAAATCAGTGAAGTGTTTGGTTTATCAAAGAGAAATTGTCTATCTCCAATGAAGGGAAAGAGGAGGATGAGGTATCATGCCATGTCCTTGTCCATGTGTCATGCCATGTCATCATCTAGGTGTCATGCCACATCAACTAGGTTTCCATGTCATCATCCATGTGTCATGCCACGTCAACATCCACATGTCATGCCATGTCAACCAAGAAATGACCAATCAATGATGATCAAGGTTGGACAAAATTCATGAACAAGTTTAGTTTTCTAAGGAAATTGTCAATCGTCGATGATCAAGGTTAATTTTTTTTTGCAAACAAGTCAGTTTTCAAAGGAAATCACTGATTGCTGATGGTTAGGTTAGAAAAATCAGTAAAGTGTTTGTTTACTAAGATAAATCGTTGATCATCGATCGCTAATAAAGTTTCAGATGTCAGAGAAATCAATGGTCTAGATTTCTCTCGAGTTGGAAATCAATGGTGGATATTGATCCTCGTGCTTCAAAAAGGTTTAGCAAATCGAAGGCTGAGATTTCTCTTAATTTTGAGATCAACGATTCATATTAAAATATTGTTATAACAGTAAAACAATCAATTTTCTATGAAATTTTAAGATTTTTGAAGTTCATCAACTTACAAGGGAATTTTGAGATCTAAAATGACATTTTTAGGTAGTCAAAATCGAGATAATTATTTGTACCTTTAGTACACAAACTATATATTTCTTAAAAAGAAAGATCCCAAAAAGATATTTCCAACGAGATACTCTAAGTACAAAACAAAGCTACTATGAAGAAGTTATAGCTGAAAAAGTATAAGATATATTTTTAGTACCAATTTACTTCCGGAGGGAATAAATTCTTCCTTTGAAGTGAGTTTGGGACATAGGAGAAATATATGGAAATATTATGGACCAAAGAAGACAACCATGGATCTAGATTTGGAATATAGGTACTTGAAACTATAGAGGATGAGAGAGAAGACACATGTAGCAGTAAGGGATAAAATGTGAAAATTTAAAATTTCCATTGACCATAACTTTCAGGTTAGAGATCAGATTTGGGAAAACATATAGTATTTGGAAAGGTCTTAAGGAGGAAAATCTTTAAGGAGGAGAAGCCATCTATAATATTGAAAAATTGATCTGAGAAGTAGATGTTACAATCAACTCAAAATAAGATGACTAGTGGCATTAAAGAGCATAAAAATTACGCATTCTTTTCCAAAACTGTGTGTGTGTGTAACATAAATTTTATTGCATGCACATTTTCTTGTAGAATTTAGAGGTACAAGAGGGTAGTTTGGTTCCTGTATGAGAACTATAGTAATAGAGGATGCATAAGGGTCTTACATCCATGAAGAGGAAATTAGATGGCTACATGTTAGCATGGGACATGTTGAGACAAAGTCTAATGGAAGAAGAGGCAAGAATAAGCCTGCAAATGTGACAATCCTACAAAGAGAGGTGCAGAGCTATAGGGTCAATAATGAAAAAATTATGAAATCTCAGGAGGATATACTACATATCTCGAATATGCTACAGAGGAAAGCCAATAAATACTCTAGAACAAAACAAGCCTCTAGTGGTAGATAAGTGACAACATCTAGATCCCATAGCAGAAGGGATGATCATTGGAATGACAGATAATAAAAAAGTATGAGTAGGAATCATCATTCCACAAAGAAATCGACTAGGAGAGCACATGCAAGTTTAGTTCCATGGAGTAGCTCAAGTGTGTCTCTTCTTAGGAGGCAGAGGAGAAGGCCCTAGGAAGGAATATTTATTTGGGAAAAGGACAAGACATAAGCCTATGAAGTGTTTGGGATTTGAGGGAGATCACTTGTATAGGGAATTCCCTAACAAAGGTGAAAGAATGAGGAATCTCCACAATATTTAGGAGGCTAAAATAGTGGAACACATGGAAGGAAATATGCCAAGGATTTATGAAGCCTTGTGTTACGAGGAAAATCTATTTATGGAATGGGTAAGCCACAACATACATAATGAAACAAATAAATCAACTCTAATCCAAAATATGCTATATAAATGAAATGCTAAAAAGACAAGGCCAAGATCCTACCTCATCCAGATGTTCGACGAAGACCACCGTTGAGCATGCAACTCAAAGATTTATACCTGCAACTTGTCCTCAACAACCAAGATACACAAGAATATGGTGAAAATATATAGTGTTAGCATATAGATTAGCATAATCCATTAATATACATGAAAAATATTCCCATGGAATAATAATTCAAATATTTGCAAGATATCAATTGGACGCGAAACAAGTATTTCTATTAAAATGATCAACAAAAGTATATAGGTGACAAACTTCTGTAATGACACATATCAGAAATGAGAAACTAAGTCCCTCCAGCTGAGCCTCCACCACTTCAATCCTCCACCAAAGGTAAGCTCATATAAAGGAGACAATTATATTCTCCATCACAAAGAAGGAAGAGCTTGGGGGATGAACAAGGGGTTCAAACTTTCAAGGATAAAGGGATCCAGACTCAATATGAAGTGAAATTTCTCTAGAGTGTCTTTTCTCTCAAACTTGAATTCTCTCCTGCAAGGCTTGGGTATGGCTCAATTTATAGCCTTCAAATGGAACTGAAAGGTCGATTCAAAGCATTTCTATTGTATGGAAGGTCAAGGATCATGGATCTCATGACATGGCATGGAAACCCAACATAATTTTAATTTTGAGCACCAAACCCGATGTACGTGGGCTGTAGTGGAGCAACCTACATATACACCTGCTTTCTAAATGATAGGGAATTTATATGTGGAAAAATGTGTTTTTTCGGCTCTGGAGGGTACAAAAGGGGACTTCAAGTCTACATAGGTAAATGGAAAGGATATCCAGGAAATTTGCATGGGGTGAGGCAAAATTTGTTGTAACATATGACCCCTAATGTGTGAGGTCAGAGGAGTATCTGCGATGGCTGAAATACATTATAATTCCTAGAAGTGGAGTAATGGAGACTCAATTGGAAGTGCTAGTTACTCATGAGAATATTAAAATCCATAATGACTTTGTACACGTGGTTTCCAATTTGAAATACATTGCAGATCCATGTGGAAATATATCAAATAGTTGCTGATGGAAATGAATAGGAAATACAAAATTCCATAGGCTATCATAGTAAAAAAAAAGGCATAGTGGAATCCAGTCTCAAAATCAATATGAATATATTTGTATACAATGAAGTACAATATGTCTCCCATGATCATTGAAGTCATATATGTACTGGTCCAATGAAAGACATCAACAAATTAGGAAAGATGCTACTGTAAGCTGGAGGTATTCTACACTATCCGTCGAAGGTCCAAGTCCACATAATGTGAATAAAGGAGTTGAGGTTGAACACAATGAGACTTCATTTGATTACCGATCATTAAGGTATATCGTTAACAAACACGAGACAACCTATTGATAATGAAAGTAGCTATCAAGACACCGAGTACATTCTACAAGTGTGAATAGGGGTGTTGATGTCGAACACTTGAAGGATCCATTGATAATGAGACATTGATGTATTCTCAACTGTCGATGGCGGGAGAACATTCCACCGATTAATGAAAGCCTCTAGGTACTCATAGGACTCTAGGCCTCATTTCTAAAATAGACGAGATGAATTCGATGGAAAGAGACCAGCTGAAAGGAGAGGATTAATGAATCTCTCATCAGTCAGAATGAGGTACAAAGCAATAACTTGATAATTATGAGGAGCTTCGACAAATATGATGCTTATGAACCAATGACCCTGTGTGTCTCTCGCATGCATCATATGAAAGTAGTGCAAGAAAGAGACCCTTTGAATAACAAGTAATAAGAAAAAACTATCGACAAAGGAAATGAAACCACCAATAAGACTAATAGAATCCAAGACACTACACAAATCCCAATCTGTGAATAGATTTATTGCCGTTGAACACAAGGGAAACCCTCCAGTTAGGGACCAATGAGGAGATGTCAACTACTGGGTTCATGGTTACCTACTCATAATGAAAGCAGGACCAGGGTGCATGGTAGGACTACAACTTCATGTGAATTTGAGATACACTGAGGGTATGGATGACATGCAAAGTCAAGAGTTCTGATAAATGGTCGACACATGATTATAGAATTCCTTTGAACAAGAGGATGAGACATATGGATAACTCTGGTATCATATACTTGATGATAAAACTTCGTGATGCAGGAAGCATCAATGAACTCTCCATAGGGACTGGAAAAATAACCATTTGGAGGAGTAAAATCTAAGTAATGAGCTCATCCTCCTAAGGTCACACTAAACACAAACTTTGTATGGTAATGGACTCAAAAAATTGTTCTCTGTTCAAAAGAGACACGATTTTTACTGATATGAGATAATATTCTTTTCACACCCGCCTTTTTTTTTTTAATAGGTAAAGAAATACTATGATACAGGAGAGGAAAAGAGTGTCGTGAGTAAGAAACTAGCTCCAAACAATGGAACATACCTATGCTGAATACAAGGAATTGCATGTGAGGCATGGACACTCAGTGGATGTTTCCTCTTAGGGTATAGGGTGTCAAGCTGCAAAGGATATAAAAATGCTCTGCTTGGCTAGTGATGCAAATTGCTGAGGTAAGAGGATTATAATGAGAAAGAGAGAACCAACAATAGGCTCAAAACTAAAAGAAGGATGATGGAATGCGATTACAACTTAACTCCAAAGAATGTAATTTTTCGTAGATTTAGTCTCCTAGGCCCGAAAAAGTATAAAATAATACCCTGGAGAACTCTTCTAGCCAATGTTGACTAGAGTATTCCTTTTTCGTAAGTAGTCTACTTGGTCTGAAAAAGGGTTAAAATTAAACCAAATAGAATTCCTTTCAAAACCATTTAATGAGTGTGAAAGAGGCAAGTTCACTCGGTAATATTTTCATTTTTTAGAGAGTCGAAAATTAGATTAACTAATGCTCGGGGGGAGTCCCATAGGTAAAGGTTAGAATTCTTGTAAGTAATAATATGGGGTTTGAACGCAAAGTCATATTGAAATTATACAAAAATCTCAGTCCTATGGAATAACTTATGCATGGGCACCAAATAACACAAAGGTTCTAACTAGGGCACCCATGTTTGGTAAGCCTTTACCACTTAATAATGACACTTCTAGTAGAAGTAAGAAGGTTATGTGTCGCTAATAAATAGGTTTGTACCTAAGGCATATGGATCACATTCATAGGATGATGCAAGAATGAAAAATGGAGTGACAACCTAGCCTATATGTTGGTGAAAGAAAATACCCGCCGAAGGAAAAAACAGGCAGTATGACTCTAGAAACCGCAAACAATCCTAGAAAAAACCACCAAAACCAATTATTTCCACTGTACTATTAGTCTATAAGGTAAAAAAAATTAGCACAAACTATATGAAGTGGGTAAAAAATTTCTACTAATAGTAAAAATAGACCATTTTACCATCCCATTTGAGTTTTTTGACCCACATAGTGCATTTTAGGCCATTTTCCCCACGATCTTCAAGTGTTGATTGCGGGAGATATGATCAACGAAATCAACAACTGTCTGGACCAAGTAAGTTCCCATCCCTTCTACTTCAATTTCAATGGTTTGAATTTCAATTTTAGGCCCCATTTTTTTAGTATTAGAAGGCGCAATATGTAAATTAGGGCATGCGCATGTGATAGTTCATTAGGTCACATATATGCCCCCATATACACGGGAAAATCAAAGGCTTCCAAATTATATGCATCCCTATACGTGATTTTTACCATGTTAGCCTGCGTACAAGTCCGTGAACACTTTTTTGAAAGAATTTAACTCAAAAAATGACTTTTCTTTTGCATGATGGTTGTTGAATGGAGGGAGAGGGAGCATGAAGATATATATGCAGCAGTGGAAAGGGATGTAGGGGCCCAACAAGATTTAAAAATATGTGGCATTTATAAATTTTGGGCTCTCAAATGAAGAGGGGCTCAAGGCAACTATTGGTATCCAGAGACAAAGCCATTCAAAATCGATGGGAAAACATTGAGGATTGAAGTGGACGACATCTATTTTATCATAGGATTTCCTCACCGAGGTGAGGTAGTGAATATCAAGGCCCGAGGAGATGGGGGTGGTATGACCATGGAGGAGTACATTACCACCCATTTTGTTTCAGGAACATATAAAGTAGGGAGCCAACACCCAACCAGGGCAATCAAGAACCTGAGATTAAATATCATCGCACTTGTACTTACATGACTTTCAGGGTCGGGCTCATTGCATAAAGAATCAAGGCCACTCATGTTCTATGTGGTGGAGTGTTTACAAACCACTATTTATGACTTGTGTACCTCACTACTGGATAATATGAAGAGTCAGCTGATGAATTTCAAACAAGGGAAAACGAGAAATTTTGGATTTGCATCCATTTTGTGTAGGTTTTTCTTTGAGCTGGTTCCAAGCTTGAGCCCTAGAGTAGAGATTACTCCACATGGACCACACGATCCAACCATGTCATGATGGACCGATGTGATGAGGCAGCTAGGAGGTGGTAAGGTGCCAACCCCCTACAATGATGAGTTCTTTTCTGGTGGCATTGACAAGTCATAGCCATTGACGACTACTCTTATGCCGAGATTGACTACATAGGGGATCCCGATATTCATTTTCCACAAGGTTCCACTTAAGGTGATATTGGTACGAAGTATTTTTATATATTTCATTTTTTTGTGTTTTTCAAAAAGAAAAAAAGAAATTATTTTTTTATGTTATCAAGTATTAACAATTGCTTTATCACGTAGATGTAGGTTCATGACGGCCAGAGGGATTCTCACGACATCGACAGAGGATCCAGAGAGATGAGCACACGGGACGAGATGCAAAGAGAGTGTTGTAGAATGTGCAGGGGAACCTGTCTCAATAGACACACAAGATTCCTATGGTTCAAGTGGAGAATATTCTAGAGGCTATGCAACAGAAGGTGGTGGGTGTACGCCGTGCATGGGTGCGAATCTTCCGATGTTTTGAAAACGTCGTAGTGTGCTATCATGATATGCATCCTATGCCATAGGCGTAGATTTTGTGGTCATAATATCTATTGGCCATATATGTATTTTGAGGGTGTGGGCCCCATTTTGTACTACAACACCATATTTTTTGAAAAGATGAAATATAAAACATTTTGGTGTTTGTATCGACTCATATATGTTACAATGTGTACATGCATGAACACGTTTTCTTTTCTTAGTTATGTGACAAATTCCAATCTAAAATATAATTAACATATGAATCAGATACATGATTAGAACTTCTAGGTATGTGATTATAACTAACAAAATCAAAGTATCGTTCTAAAATTCATACTCGTAGGAATTGTCAGAGTAGAGTAGGGTCTTGCACACAGTAACTGCCATTTAACTAACATACGACTAACTGGGATTTTAGGAAAACCTCTAAAGACCGAACACCATATGAAATGGAATTGTGTAATAGTTCTATAATGACGCTATACTCAGCCACATTATTCGTTGATGGCTCCAGACGAACGCCACCTGAAGACACTAGTTGGCCCTCGGGTGAGTACATGACCCAAGCAACGAAAGCCATGTTCTATGTATGACGAATGGCACCGTTCACAAATCCTAAGTAAAATGAAGACTTCAATGACATCTGTAAACTAAGGGAAAACTTGATAAGCAAGCTGATGACATAAAGGAATATATATATATATATATATATATATATATATATATATATATATATATATATATGCACTAATATACACTAGTATGCAGAAGGTAACTCTCAATATTGATGGATTATGCATAATACCTTTTACGGTGAAGCCCATTTATGGTCTCATCCAACACATTCCCTTCATAATATTCCAATTCATAGGCTCCTTTCTCTAAAACAGGTCGCAAAATATAAGGATTGTGCCACTTGGGGTTGAACCTGTCTGCCCCCAATGGTTATTTGGCTTGGTCATACAAGAGAAACAAGTTACCCTCAACGTACTGTCAAGGACATAAAGACCTATCATATTGAACCTTAACACATCATTTATTTTCTTTGATAGTTGTAGAGGCATCTCGATGCTACTCATCAAGATGATCTAGGTGCACAAGGTGTTCTTCAAGATCAAATGTGTTAGGAAGGAGATCAATTTCCAACTTGAGGGAAGGGATTTCACATTCAGTTGGAAGAATCAACTCCATGCCATGTACTAACTGAAAAGGAGAAAAATTGATGGAAGTATTTACCAAGGTTCTATATGCCCAAAGTGCAGGGTAAAGCATCAACTGCTAGTCAGACTTACTCTAGATGATAGGTTTTTTCAAGATGGTCTTGAGAGATTTATCCTCTACTTTTCCATTTTCCTTGGGATAATATGGCGAAGAATGACTGTTTTTAAACCCCAATTTTTATGCTAACTCTTTCATCATTTCATTTTGAATGTGACTTCCATGATCAGTGACAATCTCTTTAATGATTCCAAACCGAGCTATAATTTGGTTGAATACAAATAATGTTGTATTCTTACCATCATATTTAATGGTAGGCATGGCCTCTTCCTATTTATTGAAGTAATCCATGACCAAAATGATATGATGATGCCCCCTAGACGAAGCTAGGTTACAGTCCATAAAATATACTCTCCACTTGGTGAAGGGACTGGCAATGATGACTAGGTGAAGAGGGGCTCGGTGCGAGCACATTTTTCGAGTGAACACCTGGCAAGGGTGACACTTCTTGACTACTTCAACACAATATTTAAAAACTGACGACCAAAAATAACCGGCTCACAATATTTTTTGGGTTGTTGAACCCTGGATAAATGACCACCACAAGCCCCACTCTGACATTCATTTAGAATCGACTCAGCTTCCTCGTCAGTTAAGTAACAACAAAAAATATTATCTACTCCTCGACGATACAAAGTGTCGTCGATGATAAGGTAATTTTTATCTTGATGACATATACATCATCAATCGTATTTTGAAAGATGCTGGGATAGATTCAAGTTTTGAAGATAAATTATAATGTCTACATACAAGGGGTCTGAAGATGAGATACAAAAGATATGTTCATCTGTGAATGAATCTTCATGAAAAATGTCCTGATCTAGTCGAGGGAAGTATGATATCAACTTGACAAAAACTAGCGATTTCTTAGACTTCGCCAAAGTGAAATAGAGATCAAATTATTGCAAAATAACAATCCACTTATTGTATTTTCCCCCTATGATATGCCTGCTGAGGATGTATTGAAATGGGTTGATATCTACAACTATAATATTTTTTCAAAGTAATATATAATGTTGTAATCTTTGAACTTCATGTACGACAGCCAAGGCTAGTTTCTCTACATGAGATTTTTGAAGTTCAAGAATGACCAGGTTTCGACGGAGATAGTAGAAAATGTGCTCATGGAGCTCATCATCCTCCTGAACCAGAACCATACAAACTGTTCTTTCAGACACAATGATATAAAACAAATAGTTTCTATTGTAGTCTATAGACTTCAGTAGAAGTTTCGATACCAACGCTTTCTTCAAAGTAGCGAAATATTCCCGGGCTTGCTCATCCAATTTAAACAGAGTATATTTATTCAAAGACACATGAAACCGTTGGTTAAATTGGCATAGTTCACTATGAACCGATGCAAGAAGCTAGCCTTCCCCTGTAAACCTTGAAGTTGTCGAATGTTCCATGGGGGAGGCAATCAAAGTATTTCCTCAACCTTCATAGGATCTACCATGATCCCATGCTTAGATACTAAGAATCCTAAAATACGGCTAGACCCAACACAAAAGATGCACTTGTGAGGGTTCAACTGAATGCGATAGTAACGACATATCTCAAATACTAATCGAAGGTGAGTGGAATGATCTACTCTCTTATGAGAGTGAGCAACAATATCATTGAGTTAAGCTTTGATAATATGCTTGAGACCATGAAAAGAAAAGGTTATGGCATGTTGGAAGGTTGCTTCGGTGTTTTTAAGGCCGAAAGGCATTTTTCGGTATGAAAAAGTACCCCAAGGAAAAATACACATTGTCTTATGTTGATCCTCGGGTTTGATTTGAATTTGATTATACCTTGAAAAATATGTCCATAAAAGAAAATATTTCTCTTCCCGCACACTCTTCAATAATATGGTCAATGAAAGGAGTCAGGAAGTTATCTTTAGGAAAAGCCTTGTTCAGGTCTAAAAAATCCATAAATACGTAGATGGTTCCTTGTTTTCTATTCACGAGAATGGGATTGGACACCCATTCGGTCAAGGGAATCAGGTAGATGAATCTAGCATTAAGTAGCTTCTCTACCTCTGCCTTAATAGCAAGGGACTTCCCATGATTAACAACTCTAAGACGTTGTAAAACATGTCTAGCATCTAGATACGTATTGATATCATGTTTGAAAATGCTGGGGTCAATCCCTGGCATATCTTCATATGACCAAGCAAACACATCACAAATTTATTTAAAGAGATCGGTGTAGATCTGAATTTCTCCAAGAGAACAATCTTCACCAATATATACATTCTCAATTTTTCCAGGAAATCGAGAGATGTCGATCGTGATGGTAGGAGAAATATTCTCCATGTTTCATTTGGCATAAATACCATGTGTATCTAGAAGAACCACAATGTGACCAACCATCTCACTCAAGGTAGATCTAAAGTCATCATGTTCGATCCTAACAAGCTCTGGGAGGAAACAAGAGAGATGATGCATTTCATCCCAAGGCTTATCAGGATCATACTTGGCCTCTAAGATGGATTCATTCAAAGGTAAAGTATTGTCGAAGAAATCATGCAAATAAGATGATTGGGTGGCCCATACAGTGTTAAGAACCAAATATCAATATAGCATAGAAAAACCTCAGAATAAGTACTCAACGCCTTGAAAAAGAGAGAAATTCAGATAATAAGCCTCTTCAAGGAGGCAACCTCCTTATTCCCACACAAATGTACAATTCCAAGATGATTCCAAATGAAAATGTCTCCTTGGTATATATAGGA